>CAODLS012464855.1:0-10968 GCA_948243855.1 Flueggea neowawraea | reverse complement strand
AAACTGTCATCACACTCACCAGGACACCGAGCTAATAATTCAACTCTCAGTCCACTGATGAATAACTGATCACCTCAAAAAACGAAGTAGAACTGAAAATATAAATTTATCCCATTGGAATCAAATACGGTAACTATAACATTATTAAATGTATGAAATGCAAATATTTATTCGACATCGAAAAATCTATTTCGGTCGAATATCTATCGCTTCTGTCTCGAAAATCGAAATCTACATAAAATTACAATTTAATCCCCAACTTTTATAAAATTACCATTTAGTTCCCTCAAAAAATTATGACTTAGTCCTCAGACTTTTTAGAATTTATAAATTAATCCTCTAAGTATTTTAAATTTATAACTTAATCCTCCAATTTATAAAAATTACAAATCTACCACTATATTTATCATAAATTACAATTCATCCCTGAATGTAAAATGTCAAGTTTAATCCTCAATGAATTCGAATCATGTAAAATATTGTATTTAGTCATTTCGGTATAAAATCACACTCCATAGTCCCAAATCTCGAATGAAACGTAACCCAACATTTTTAACCATTTCACTTCACTCAAAATCTTCCTAGAAGCTTGAATCCGTCGTTGGTTTCATCAAAATCAACAGCAAACCATTTAGTTTATCTTTTTAAAACTCAGATCAAAATAACCAGTATAAAAATAAGCATCAAATCACCATTCACAACTTATATTCATGTTCTCCAAGATTAATATCATCAAAATCCATCAAGAATAAGTTCAAAATCCACCCAGAAACACTTCAGATCCGAAGCCAACATAACAGAGACCCATTTAATTCAATAAACCCACATGACCTAAAACAAGAAAAATAAAGAAAAGAATCATATTAGATTCACGTCCTCACCTTGAATCGAAGAAAAGATTGAATAGAAAGCAAGGAGGATTGAAGAGGTTCGGATTTGGAGCGTGAAGAAATGAAGTGAAGAGAGAGAGAGAGAGAGAGAGAGAGAGAGAGGGCTGCGAAGAACCGAAGAAGATAGGAAGAAAAAAAGAACTGGGTCGGTTTAAAAGGAAGAGCAAAACACACCGTTTGGGGCTGAAGAAAAAGAATCAAAATGGCGTCGTTCAATCACTAGCCCACACCACCTCAGACGACAGTTATACGCCACGGACGACAGCGTTTCAAACGAACGGACGACACGCCGTTTCTTTTAAAACACAGACGACCTTAGTTCAATCATACTTTCCTTTTCTTACAATTTTCTTTCTTTTTTCAATTTCAATCAGTTTTGACTCAATTTAACATCTCAATACACTTCAAAAATTTCATTAACATAAACAAAAATTTAACAATCCAAAATATCATTAATTATTTAATTAATACTTCAAATTAAAAATAAATCCTTCAAAGATAATTAATTCAAAAAAAAATCAACAGAAATTACCAGAATAATTAGTCAAAAAAATCAAGATATTACATATTTTTCCTCTCAAAAGAAATTCATCCTTGAATTTTCAGACAAATCAGATCAAATCTAAGATCAAACTCAAATCTCTAAATCAGAATACTCAGAAATCCAAATACTAAAATCTAGTAACGCTCTAACTTACTCGAACTCGGATATGCAAACATATAACAGAAAATGAGGAAACATAGAGAATACAGAGACATATGATACTGATAATGCTATGCAAAGGCAGAAAGATACATACTTGTATATTAACAGAAACAGATAGGTGCAAATATTCATCGCAGTCTAATAGAATGACGTACCCAAAGAATTATCACTGAAGTTCTATCAGAAAACAACTTAAGTCCAACCCAGATATGCAAATAGAGATAACTTAGGATATACCAAAGCAAAGAGTGAAAATACTAAAAATATAAAGATAGAAACAAAATACAGAGATAGAAGATAGAAAATACTCTGAATACAGAGACAGGACGTAGAAAATATTCAGTATCTCCTATTTTAACAGAATCAAACAAATGCAGATACCAACTCCACAATTCTCAGCATAATAGTTCTAAAGGAAATTTACTACTATTTCATCAGAGAACAGATCATATCTAATCTTTAACTGACAATAGAGATAGGACAAAATAAAACTTAAGACACCAAAATCTACGAAAATATAGCAGAACATATTTTAAAAGGATGAAGAATCATCTTGCAGAAAGAATGAACTCAACTGCAGATATATGCAAGTGCAAAGACAAATGATAAAAACTTCCATATTTACAGAATCGAAAACATAATTCTTAAGAAATAATACTTAAGATACCAAAAAGTACAAAGAACAAAGATTTAAAGATTCATATTCCAAAACCAATGGATAATATGTCAGAGTACACAAACACTAGTCATAATTCAAACTCCAGAAGTTCATGTCTATCTGTTGGAACTTCTACAAACAAACAAACACACAGAGGGAAAGAAAATAAACCGAACAGTTTCTAACAACATACAAAGCAAACCCAACGTCATTCCCAAAAATACAAAAGAAAATACAATAGATTCAAATATTAACGACAGAGATAGCATAAGGAATCAACAAGAATTACTATTTTGATATTCAAAATTCATAGCTCCAGAAGGTACTAAACACCAAAATGACTATCTGACAAATCATTTCTAATTTTTCAAAATCAGAAATCAAGTTCAAATCAAATCAAAATCCAAAAGATAGGAAATACGGAGACAGGAGACAAGATGTACTAACCTACACACTAACAGAATCAAACTTAAATTCTTGAATCAGACTAGAGTTTATAACTCAAACAAACTTAATGAAAAAGGAATTCCCACTATTCACATCAAATTATACTGACATCCAGAGGATAATTATGAAAATACATGCACAAAAACATAAAGTATGAAATTAAGCATTAGCGGAATCAAATAAGTACAGACTTCTGCACTTCATTTAATGAGAAGGCAAACCAAACTTAATTCAACAGATACGGAATGAGTCTGAGACATAATTTCTAAAGGACAAAACTTAAAATAACAGAAGGTGCAAAGGTACAAAGAATCAAAGATACCTATTCTCAGGGTCAAATGTTATGTATCGGAAAGAACAAACACATATACTTATCAGAAGTTAACTTTAGAAGTCATATCAGACAAATAAATATATAGAGCAAATCTGGGAAAAAATTCCAAAGAACACAGCTCGGAATACCAGAATACACAAAAGTACTCAGAAACCAAATAACATATTCTAAAGGTGAAAGAAATCATTCGTCAAAAAGAACATACTTAAACATTTTCCAAAATGGAATTCCAAAAGCTCAAATAAACAAACAAACATACGAAACAGAAAGAAACAAACTTGACAACCTCTAACGAAGTCATCTAGATAGAAATGAAATTACAAATCAAATTCAACGACTAATAGCAGACACAAAGTAATACAACATATCAAAATGTTACTTACAGATATGTCATAAGAAATGCAACCGATTCAAGAGTTACTGACAGAAACAACATAAAGAAATAGAAAGAAATTAATCTTTAGATATCCAAATCCCATAGTCCAATCGGATTAGACCTATAGATCAGACGATATGCTTAGTTTTCTGTGATGTCGAAACATCTTATAGACAAACAAACAAACAAACTAAACAGATATACAAATATCAAAATATACTAAGTCTCAAAAGGAACAAAGGATTATATTTCCAAAACAGAAGAATCACTTATCAGGAAAAACAAACTGGGACATTTATCAAAATCAAACTTCTGAAGCTCTAACAGACAAACAAATTCTACAGAGCAAAAAGAAAATGAACCAAACAACATAAAAAAAGATTGTCTACTTAGAGACACACTAACAATTTCAACTAAACTGTGATCACAGAGTACAAAGAAAGTAGGTACAAATACAAACATTACTAATACAAAATGGTTTACATAAGGAATTCAAGAATTTAGTTATATATTGTTGAAACTGGGATATAATTTAGAATAACAGAAAAACGATGACAAAAAAACAACATGAAACACAAGAAAATGTACATACATAGATATAACCAATGAGGGCAAAAAGAAACTCTGGTAAATTAGAAAAGAAGCCAAAGAATATTTCAATTAAAACAACCTTTTACATATATAGACATTTCTTATGAGATTGTTTTAAATAGCAAAAGAACAATAAAATATACAAGAAAAATGTAGATTTAATTACAGAGGAAGAAATTATTATTTTTCAGACTAACTCAGAAGAGAAAATAAAAGAACAAGAGGAGATACTTTTCTTAGTGCTACCATCCAGAGACAAGAGTACAAAATACAAACTATTCTTGAAGAATAAAATATAACAAAAGGAACTTTATCCAAAATAAATGAGGATCCAGAAAACCCTGTTGAATGGAGAACAACAGAAGAAATAAGCCAAAAGAATCCAAAAGAACTAAAAGATTTCCAAATTAAAGTCTAAACTCAAAATTAGAAAAGAATACACAAAAAATGAGAAACAGTAGAAGAAGCAACAAAACTCAGATGAAACGAAAGAGAACTTAAAGCAAAATTTTAAAGAAATTAGAACAAATTCTTGTATCAATGATACATCTTCCATATTCATTTTTGAATCCTAAGGTTCGATTGATCAAAAACCAAATATATCTCACTACGACGACAAATCATCCCTTCATTTTCATAGCTGACACGCATCTCCGGACAACACTGATACACTTACCACATAAGCATGTTTCACTCCAACCCGTATCTCCAGAAGCATATTTTATCTCCAACAGACCACGAATAAGCATGCCAATCATAAAACTACAGAACTCAAATTTAACTAAATTATAGCTACCCAAAAATGACAGAGATTCTAAGAATTTCCTAATGAATATATTAACCCAACATAAATGTGATGCACCACAGGATGCACATCACCATAATCAAACAAAATATATACAGAAATATACAGAAGTATACATAGGTATACAAAGATATACAAAAGTACAGAGGAGTTTAAAAGGATATATGCCAAAATATACAGAAGTATGCAGAAGTTCAAAAATATGTCTACAGATAACAGACACACATAATAGATATGCAAATGTCAGAATACAGATGATTGTCATAGTACCAAAAAATACTCAGTAGAGTATACAGAAACATTACTTAGAGATAATATGCAGAGGCAAATCAAACTAGCTCAATCAAAAATACCTATGCTCCACAACCGACCTAAGGTTACAAAACTTAATGCTCTGATATTACCTTTGCCACGACCTAAAATCAAGTCGAGACCAACGTACGAGACGAACCATCTAAACAAGCCCGACTCATCTCGCACAAGCCTCAGATTACAAAACTTACACCCAAAAATCATTTATTATTAAACAACCTATTGATCAAACTATAACAGTTTAATAACTGAAAGTTTAAAAATAATATTATTAAATAATAAAATAAAATATTATTATAATATCAAATACAAAATAAAATATTTAAAAGTAAATTATTTAAAAACTAAACAATAACAAATGCAAAACCACAACCCACTGATAACCGGTGTGGAGCTTCTAACAAAACAAATAATGTAGGACTCGAGCGATAGGACCCTCACTACTGACAATAACGTCTCACTAGGTGCAGAGTATCTTATAACTGCTGTCAACATAACCTGAAAAATAAATTTAAAAAAAAAAAAAAGAAAAGAAAAACAAAGGGGTCAGAACCCAGTGATGGATAACACTCCAGATTGTCTCTTATGTGTCTCACGAAGACCGTTTTAAAACATTTCAAAAAAAATACCATATACATGTATACATTGTATACTATTTGTATGCATTTGTATTTCTACAAATAATAAATCAGAAATTCCTTTTGAAATTCTTCGCAAAACAAAACATACAACAATTAATCAAACGAATTAAATAATTAAATCAAATCAAATATTTTATTTTCAAAATATTTACTACAGAAAAAAATAATTAAAAACCTGACAAAACCAGAATCAAATGAAAGGATATAAATAAATACAAATTCAACAATATAATATTTTTCAGAATACATTTGCTAAAACGTATAGAAACCAGATTAAACATCATACAGTCGGACAATATATATATATATATATATATAACAGTATTAGACAACGAGACCATAATTAAATCATATATTATCAGACCTCAAATCCTATGTGGACTACTGCCACCAAATAAATCATCTCACATGTGTTTATGCTGGAACACATGATCATCATCTTACACTGGTAACTAGGCCTTCACAAAGGTATACTAATGGCTACGCTTATTCCCGTAGCATAAGTGTCCCGAGTTAGATTAAATAAATTAATATAATTTCAAACCAAGCAAGCATGCAAATCAAATATTTATTCTACAGAATATATATATATATATGAATTAGATTATTGAACAGAATAGTAATATCAAAAAATATTCTGATATTCAAACAGAAAACATATTACATAAAATATGCTTAATTTCAGAGAAACAAAATATTTATTACCGAAACAGGTAAATACCAAACAAAATATTTATTATGAATTTCATAATAAATATCAAAATAAAATATTTATTTCAAAAATATTGATTGTTTTCTTTTTATTTTTTAAAAGTTTTTTATTTTTTTTTTAATTTTAAATTTTAATTAATGATCTGAAAAGAAATATTTGAAGTTTATTAAAATTTTGTAAAATATTACAAAAATTTTAAGGTTTATTAAAAGTTTATTTTGAGTTTATTTTTTGAAAAGTTTATTTTGAGTTTTTTTTGAAAAGTTTATTTTCATTTTATTTTTTGAAAGTGTATCTTAAGTTTATTTTGAGTTTATTTTAAGTTTATTTTGAGAGTTTTTTGAAAATTTTTGTTTAAGTTTATTTTTTAAGTATATGTAAAAGGTATATAAAAAAATTATATAAGATCTTAGTTAAAGTTATTAAAAAAGTTTATTTTCAGTATATTTAAGGTTTATTTAGTTTTAAAAGTATTTTTGAATGTTGTGAAAGGTTTATCAAATTTTTATTTAAGCATGTAATTTAGTTGTTGAGAATCTTTAAAATAGTTCATTTAAAGTTGTTTTAAGTTTATTGAGATTTTAAGTTTTTTATTATTATTTTTAATTTTTTAAAAAATATTAAAAATTTTATTTAAGGCTTATTTTTTATATCTAAAATCCTTAAAAAGGTCTATTTAAATTTTATATTTATATTTAAGAATTTTATTTTAGGTTTATTAAGATTAAAAATATAAAAAAATCATGAAAATGTAAAACTGAAAAAAAAAGGAAACTAACTATAAAAATATGGACCAAATTGAATAAAAGATAAAAAAATGAAAAGATATGAGGGTATAAAAAGAATAATTTCTGTAAAAAAATATAAATTTTATTTTAGGTTTATATTTATTATAGTTTATTATAATTTTTTATTTAAAAAAAGGGTAAAATAATAATTTTTTGGTGTTTCGTAGAAAATTAACATTTCTGTACCAAAAGAGAAACGTTCATACGGATTTCGTATATATTCCATACAAATAGTTTAAAAATTCATACCAGGGGAAATTAAAAAAAATTATGTGGTTGTCTTTGTAAGTTGTCCACAAAAGCCCGGGCAACAAGCCCAAACACACCATTTACCCAGTAGGTCAGCCCCGCAAAACCTAAACGACGCCGCTACTGGGTGAAATTTCAACTATAAAAATTCGAAACCCCCCTAGGGTTTTATTCGTTGCCGCTACTCTACGATCATCCACCCAATTAGTTCATACGCAGCACCCAATGGTGAGCTGATTTCTTTCCTCTTAAACCTAATGTTACTTCAATAATATGCAATTTCTGTATCTTTACATACTCATTTTCTGTTGTTTTTGTTTTTGAAATGAAGGCACCGAAACGAGGAGGAAAGGTGGCGGTGGCCGCCGGGAAGAAGAAGCCGGAGAAGGTGGTGAATCCACTCTTCGAGAAGAGGCCGAAGCAGTTCGGGATAGGAGGGGCGTTGCCGCCAAAGAGGGATCTGAGTAGGTTCGTGAAGATGCCTAAGGTTGTTCAGATTCAGAGGAAGAAGAGGATTTTGAAGATGAGGTTGAAGGTCCCTCCTACTTTGAACCAGTTCACCAAGACACTGGACAAGAATCTTGGTATTGTCTCCTTAAACCCTTCTCTTATTTTGTATTTCAACTGTTTTTGTTGAAGTGATGAGAGTTTATTTGGTGATCGAAATGTGAACAACAATTTAGGGTTCTGTCTGTTCTGTTTTCGTACCTTATTGTATTGTTTCGAATGAGGATTTGCACTGTCATATATTGTGGAACATACGATCGTTATATGTTATCAAAATTTGTATATACTTGTCGCACGAGTAGCTGTGAATTGCCCGTTATGTGTACAATCATCGTCACACAAATAACTGCGAGTTGTTGACAATCAAAATGTACAATCATTGATTCATATGATCTTTTTATGATTTCTCTGTTGCTTTTTTTTTTTGTTTTTCCTGGCAATTCAAAACGGGATAGCTGTTTGCCAGAACGATTATTTGCTTTGTGTTTTATTAGAAATTTTGGTAGTGTGATTTGCTTATTCTCTGAGATGTCTTAAGTCTTGAGAGTTAAGTACAATGATTTATTTTTGCCTACTATCTTGCAGCATCAAACTTGTTCAAGATGCTTCTAAAGTACAGGCCAGAGGACAAGGCAGAGAAGAAGGAGCGTCTATTGAAGAAGGCTCAGGCGGAGGCAGAAGGAAAATCTACAGAGGCTAAGAAACCTATTGTTGTGAAATATGGCCTCAATCATGTTACTTACCTCATTGAGCAGGTAAATTAATCTCTGTAACATGCACTCGTGTTTGTTCTTGTACTGGCATAACCCTTTTATCGTTGCTGCTGAGTTTTCTTAGTTGTTTGTCTGATTACTTGTGCTTTGTTCATTGCAGAAAAAGGCACAGTTGGTTGTTATTGCTCATGATGTCGACCCCATTGAGTTGGTTGTATGGCTACCAGCATTGTGCAGGAAGATGGAGATCCCATACTGCATTGTCAAGGGAAAAGCTCGTTTGGGAGCGGTAATTCTGCTTATATAACAATTGCAGTTTAAGCTTTCTTCTTTCGAGTAGAATCATGAATTATCACTTTATTGTTTTTATGGCTTTTCTTTTGACAGATCGTCCACAAGAAAACTGCTTCAGTTTTGTGCTTGACCACAGTCAAGAATGAAGACAAGATGGAGTTCAGCAGAATCTTGGAGGCTGTCAAGGTTTGTAAAACTAAATTTACCGCAGAACCTGTGGCATTCAAATCTGTTCTATGCTCTACTTACGTGAGACTTTCTGTATTTTTATTATGTCAGGCCAACTTCAATGACAAGTACGAGGAGAACAGGAAGAAGTGGGGTGGTGGTATTATGGGATCAAAGTCGCAGGCTAAGACCAAAGCCAAGGAGAAGGTCCTTGCCAAGGAAGCGGCCCAGAGAATGTCTTAAGTCTCGTCTTAGACAAATGTTTTTCTTGTTTCTGTATTGTTGGACTTGCGGGGGTCTTTCCTGCGAAGATTTTTGGTTGTGGTTTCTTTTTCTATCTGAAAGAGATTTTCTATTTTTTAGACGCAGATTATGATCTTAAAGTAACAGGTAATGCTCGGCTGTTGCACTTTTACCACCTACGTTTTATAGTTTCCTTTCAATTCCAAGTCTCCGATTTTTATGTTCTTTCTCCATACCCTCACTTATTGCTGCCTTCACCATGCTCGGTCGAGCTTAAAAATTCTTGAACAAGCTCGAATATAACATTTAATATTAACCTAAATTTAATTTCAATGGACAATTACTTATTTCATATAAAAGGATTTAGATATATATATATATTTAAATATAATTTTTTTGTTAAACTTGTTTTTTATGCTAACTATAAACTAAACGATTCGATTTTTAGGTCGATCCAACCCCACTGTCCAAAGGCAACCCTGGCGGAGCATTGTTGGATTTATGGCTTTTTGAATTTTGATGCCGACCATTATAAAAGTTATCTTAATTATTTTAATACGATATATTTCTATACCGTAATTCTAAATATATTTATGAGATTTATGAGGGAGCTAAACCATGCCTTAAGTTATTCCCGATTGGACCCTTAACCATGGGTTAACAATTAATAAATCCTTTTAATAAAAAAAAATAAATCCAAAATGCTAACATATATCCTCTATTATTTCCAACTTATGAAAAATTAAAGTAAAAAAAAAACTAATAGCGGAAGAAAATAGTAATTACGATTTAGGTAGAATAGCTTAATCTTCTGATCAATATCCCGAAACAAACCCTCACATCTTTGAGCCTCCCCTCTTTCTATCTCTCTCTCTCACCAAAATCTCAAACCTCTGCAACTGCTTCACACTTAGCTTCCCAAGCTTGGCTTAATCCGCATCATGACTGACGGAAAGCTCAACCTCCCCGACGATCTCCTCTCTTCCTCTAAGCTCAACCACCACCACCACCACCACTCCTCCTCCCTCAAAGGTTTTTTCTTTTCTTTGAATGTTGTGTTAGGGTTTTAAGCATTGTTAGCATTGTTTTATACTCATATGTCACTTTGTACTCGATTTTTGTTATTTTTCTATTTTCTTATTGCTGCGTTTATCCCGTCGTCTCGATTACTCGATCTGTTGACTGCTGATTGTGTATCCGGTACGTTATGTGTACGTCAGCTCTTGCTTGTTTCTTTCATCCTCATTCTTTTTTGTTTTAAATGTATATTACATTTAGGTGATGCCTGTGGAGGAACCGCTGAAGCCAAGGTGTCTGTGACTTCGCTTGGTGACTCCAAAGGTATTCTGTTCTCTTTAATCTTATAGATATTGCGTTCTCTTCTTTGAGTGAGTTTCATTGCCGTAATTTCTCTTTTCGTTCGATTGCAGATCAAGTAGTTTCGGATAGCACCATACCGCTTTCGCCACAGTGGCTTTATGCTAAGCCAATTGATGCCAAGCCATTGACTGCTGGAGCTTCGTCTGCGGTTTGT
>CAODLS012464484.1:0-15802 GCA_948243855.1 Flueggea neowawraea | reverse complement strand
TGACTCACCCTGTTGACTCAGTTCAGACCCACATGGTCTCCATTGTTGATAATGGAGGTGGCGACCAAGTTCCTTGCTTTCTTGTGAGCAATATCCATGGTGGTCCTCAGTGTCTTAGAAGAAAGAAGCTTGTGGCTGCTAGGCCTGTTTTTTTCCTCAATTTGGGGACTAATAATGTTAATAATGATTCTTTAATCGAGCTTTTCAATAATGATGATTTTGTTGCTCATTGATTAAGGTGATAGATGATTAGATTTTTCTGTCTTGTAAATTTTTTTCTTTCTTTTTGTAATTTAACATAATTGAGAAGTACTTGACATTAATTGAATTTTGCCTCTTAATTTTTTAATTTTTTTGCAGATTTTTTGGTTTTATATTGTTATCAGTTGTTTTATTTTCTGGGTTTTGCTTGTTTGTTCAATATGTGCTGTTGGTGTTATTGAAGGTGGTGCCTTTGGGTGGTTTTTGACTGGAATCTCTATCTGGGTGTTCGTGGAATTATTTATTATTGACTCTGTTGTTGATGAGGTTTATGGTCTCCGGAACATGATGGCCTCCTACAGGCCTTTGTTGATGCCACCATGAAGAATAGACAATATTCTTGATTTGTCTACAGTTTTTGTGTTATTTCCGATCTTAGAAAACCCAATTTTGTTCATTCCTGATTGGTTTCTGGGATGGATTCAAATCATTCATTTGACAGATCTCCCAGCATTGAAATCTCTTTGAATTATGGTTCTAGAAGAGGTGCTTCTTATTCTCATTTAAGAGTTTCAGGCTTTGTCAAGGAAATCATATTTGATGGTATAGCACAGAAAGCTATCAAGTATGGATAGCGGAATACTGATTCAGAGGTGTCAAGTTTTTTTGTGTGTAGAGTTTATTACTCTTGTGCATTAATAGAGGTTTTGATCATGAGATTCAAGAAGAAGAAAAAGAAGAAATTAGAATTCATATGTTTGATGGTCTGATAAAATAGATTCAAGGTATTTTTGTCTTTAAAATTTCATTTAAAATAAATTAGGCGATACGTCTGCAACTTATTAACAGATCAATGACAGACCATTAACAGAAGGACTTAAATGTAATTAGTTTAAAACTTCAGTAATGTGTTTGTAATATTTTAAAAATATGAGGACTAATTTATTAATTAGAGCAAATCTAAGGGATTTAGAAATCAATTTCCCTATTTATTATATTAGTAAGGATATAAAAATAAAAATGACATCTTATTTATTATTTTTTTTTATCTTTGTGTTAAACAAAGATGACAATCTTTATATGATGAAGGGAGAATCTCTATTATGAGCAATAGGGTTTTAGCACTTAATTTATTAAGCCATATATTAAGTATAAATACATGGGTCACATTAAGTCGTAATTCTTACATTGAATATCTAAAAGCAATTGTTGTAGTTGAAATATTTTTGGGTGATTTGAAAAAATAAGCAACAAAACAAAAGACAATTTTTTTAATATAACACATGTGAAAAACTTACCAAAAATAGAAACACAGAATAAAATATTAAAAAATATAATAGTTTGGACTACGCGTTAGAAAGTTGATTACGTTTTGACCACATTTTTTAAACCAGTGAATGAGTACAACTCGAGTACAAACTGGTAAAATAACTAAATGAGAACAAACAGATAACACCTTTGATAATGCGTACAACTAGAGTACAACATGAGTACAAACAACAAAAATGAGAACAAATAAAAACCAAACACAAAATAAAAATTGAGTGCATGCCAAAATTTTATGACAAGTACAAATGAGAACAAAAAAGAGTGTCAAACGAGTACAATGAGAGAACAACACGAGAATAAAATCGAATACAATAATAAAATGAGACCAAATGAGTCGAGTTATTTAAAACTTATTAATTACATCAACAAAAATGTCTACAAAAATGAGTATAACAAGAGTATAAATTGAGTACATAATGAAAAAAAACCAGAATAAAACATTAATATAAGGAATTGGAAGCTCAGTATTTTCATGGCTTATAAAACCAGAGTATAACATGAGTATATTCACTAAAAAATGCTCACATAAATTAGTACAATACGAGTACATTAACTAAAATTAAGTATTAATTTAGTGAACTTGAGTCATTTTTATTGTGTAATCTCATTGTATTCAACCTTTAATTTCATAATTTTTTTTCAAATACTGGTCCTTTTTGTTAAGGGTGTAGCTGCGGTCCTAAAAAAATGAATTTTTAGGTGAGTACAAGAGGAGTACAAAATGAGTACAAAACCAAAATTTTTAAAACTTGGTGAACTTTGGTCATTTTTGTTGGGGTGCAGCTAGGGTTGTAAAACCTTAGTCGTCGCCACCTCTCTCCATCTGTCGTTCTCTCCACCCTGACCACTCCTCTCTATCCCGCTTGTACTCTTTTAGCTCTTCTCTACCTAGATCTATCACACACACACTCTTTCTCTCTCGATCATCCTCGTGTCACCGTCTCTCTCCAAATCTAGTAGAATCACATCACTTTCATTTAAGTTTGTTGATGAAGAACAAAACCTAAGAGGGGGAAGATCGAGGAGGAGGATGTGAGTAGTTCTAGAAGAAAAGAGAGAGAAAGGAAAGAAAAGAAGGGACGAGCGAGAAGGAAGAGAGGGAGGTCGAGGAGTAGAGCAAGGAGGAAGAGGAGAGGGAGGAGGAGAAGAAGATGGTGGCGAAGACGATCTGGGAGGAAGAGTCAAAGAGGAAAGGGAGTGAGGGTGAGGCATAGAAGGAGAGAGAGGACAAGAGAGAAGAGAGAGCGAGGAGAGAAAGAGAAAAGTTGGAAAAATAATATAAATAGTGTGGTATTAGGGAAATGAAAAATAATATTGTTTTGTATTAAAAAACATGATTGTAGGGGTGACAATTCGTGTTAGTTGTGTCGTAATCATGTCATGCCATTTACATATCACATGTCATTATACATGACATAAACATTACAAAAATTGAATTCGTATTATTTGTGTCGTGTCGTAATCGTGTACTCACAAATCTTGTTATCGTGTCAGAAATTGTCAGCCTTACATGATTGCTTGAGTTGTATTTGTGAAATCAAAATAAGAAAAAAGGACATGGGTTGTAATTTCCTCAATATTTTTTAGAGTTTTTTATTTTTATTTTTTTTATAGAGTTTATTGGTTTGGGACGACCAAGTTATTCTCCTTCCCTCGTAATTTCAGGTCATTCATACATCATGTCGTTGATGACATACAGGAAACAAGCATTGACGACCATCGTTCGCATTCATCAACTGTTAATTAAAGGGTTTTTTTTTACAGAGGAACCTGAAACCGTAACCTATCAAGTCAAGATGCCATAAAACTTGATGGATCTGCTAGGAAAAACCTGTGAGGCACAATGGATTTTTTCTTTTTCAGTACAAACACAAGATTTTCTAGTTTTTTTCGAACATTCGAGCTGCTTATTTGGACGGCAGAATGCAGTTTAGGCAACATCAATCCTTCACCAATCCAACTTTATTGTGCTTGAACTTGCATATGTGCTATAATGCAGGGGCGACAACTTATCAATGTTCTTCAAGAGTTACTCCATGAATATCATCATCATAGATCCGAGGAATTTTTATAGTTAGCCATTGCAAGCGGTTCACCTCGAACCACAGCTAGAATCTGCACAAAATAGTACCAACACCGACGGGCCTCATCATTAAACAGTTAAACGCGCATATAGTAATTCCATGATCTCCAAGAACTTAAAAAACCTTTGGTTGCAGTTACCAAATTACCAATGCGTGTAACTAGCTGATTATGTGGTCATCTGAGAATTGAGAAATGTAAAGCTTTAATTTACGTCGCTCATAGAAAAGCTGCGACTGCACTGATCATTCTTTAGACAAAGAAAAGCGGCAATGATCATGTGATCCACCCTCCTGTCTCTTATACCACTCAATCCGGGGTCTGAAATTTCACTCACCGGACCTTTTTCTAGGAGTGGCAGAGCCTACATCACGGCAAACCCAAACAAAAGAATAAAAAACTCAAACAAAATGCAAGAACAGATTGCCAAATTTTGTTAGAATATAAACTTTACACGTAATTGACGCACTGAATTCATGGAAGCAACTAACAACCTAATTGCGAAGTAGTCAACAGTTTGAAATTTGAATGGTTTAGACTGTTAAGGATTATGACTACAATTGAAATCTTAAAGCAAATTCATATAGAAATGATAAACCAATTGAATGACCACAAAGAAAAAATGAATGAGATGACCAAGAAAAAGTGCCAATTGAATGTTTTTAGTCTGGATAGTACTTGTTTTGTTGTAAGAAAGGGCACAAAGCAAGTGTTATTTCGCCGGAAGTGGCATAAATGTGTTTGTTTTACGTACATTGAATTGGTAGATTGCACAAATAGATTGTATTTGACAGATTGTAGTAGATTTAGTACATCGAAATAAATTAAAATTATTTATATATTTCCTTTTTTGTCCTGAGAAAATTACATTTTTTATTAGAATTGTTGAATCGTAATATCTTTAGTTAATCAATTTATTTCTGTTTCATAATTGGCATTATCTTTTGTATGTAAATATGAGATTGATCATGTTATAGTTTGAATCTTGAATAACAATTATTATAAGAAAACCTTCACCGCATAAAAATTAAAATTCTTTAAGTAATTACTTTGTCACATACTAAATTTAGTATGTGAATAAAACTTTAACTACTTTTCTTTTTAAATTTCCTTGAAAGTAAGTCAGTAAGCACGTTTGTTAGATTTTAATTCCCTGAAAATACAACATTTGAACCAAAAGAGAGAATAATGTAAGAACTACTAACCAAACTTTAGACTGGTTAAGTCTCTGATCCAAAAAAAGAAAAAGAAAAACGTCAAACTGGTTAAGTATTATGTTAAAATTGCAACTTATCTTACCCAATCAACCAACGGTTGTCCACTAAGTTGGCTCTGAAATAGGCGAGCACTCTTTCCGCTTAAGAGCTCAACAAGAAACATTCCGTAGACACGTATGTCAATGGAAAGGCATTCTTTTTTCTCGGTATTCACACGCCTACATGAATCCACCACAACACTCTCATCATCCCTTGAGAGATAATCAAATCCATTTAACATATTTCTTTACAGTTGATCTAAATCATACCTAAGTTATGATCGAGTGTTTACTCGAAGAAGATTTTGCACGAATAACCGAATCTATTTTAGAGACGGGTCTTTTTCTCTATTTTTTCAATATGTAATTTATCAAATATACTCGGTTTACCTCAAATAAATACCCTATATAACATAAAACATTAAAACGGATTCTTACTCGGATGGAGAATCAACATTGTTGGGAGGACCATTTTTAATCAATCTAGCTGCTCTGAAGTTGCCAAGCTTCAACAACAGGCCGAGCCGAACAATTAGTGCAAATAAAAAAATTAGCCGAACAGTATCTTTATATCTTGTAACTACCAAAATACAAAACACTAGTTTGAAAACGTGAAATGATAATTATTTTTCCAGGGGTAACTGCTAATCTAGAAACCATCTAGCGAAATTATATCATCGACTTGTTTTTGAAGTGTAAAAGTTTTAAAATAACGAATAATATATAGTGAATAACCGTTTTTTGAATAGTAAAACAGTTAAAAAAGTGATTTTTTTTTTTAAATTGAACATTAAAAGCTAAAATAAAATATGCTGAAAATGTATGCGAAATGTCATTTCCAAATAACAAGCTCTGAACAAAATTGATGTCCAAAGTTGAATTTATGAAAACATCTAATCTACGTATGGTCCAGGGCTGTAAATTGTTTCATTCATACCATAGTGGTGCAACCATGAGAAAGCACAACGTTAGAAGAGGAGACAGAGAGGTGAACTATGGTTCCATCAACACATTCCTCATGAAGATAGGGCAAACTTCCCCCGATTTCCATTGCAATATACCACCCTGCTTTCCATGGCAATTTCGTCGCTAAATCATCACCTGCGTTATCAAAAAACTACAATTTCAATGCTTCGCACAGTATAAAAGAATGTGCTTATATCCAGATTCTAGTCATCACTTATCAATTTAAGTTTTTAGGTGAAATTGTTCATGATATTGGAGCAGTTTATAGTCAAATCATTCGAATTCATGATACAAATGTTTGATACTTACATTGCAAGTTCATTTCAAGAGTATCCATATATGGGTAGCCACACAACAAAAAGTTAGAAGTGCCAGTGCAGCAGTACGCTACAAGGTTCAGTATATTCCTGTGTCGTACTCGCGACAGAATCCGCAGCACTGTCCAGAATCTTTCATCATTGCACCAAAACAGGACTACCCTGCAAAACCCCTTCATAAACCTTCAGCTTTTTCTCATCATTTTCTACCTCAGCCTCTTCAGAGAAGCCTTTTGTTTTTGCTTCGAGTTCGATTTGAGAAAACGCTCGAGGAAATCCACTTCTCCAGGACAGTGGATACCAATCAGGACTTTGAGTTTGAGGACGCAGTTCCTGTTTTGATGTTTCCCCAGGTTCTTGAACAGAGCCAAGAGTTGTGATTTCATTAATGTGGGGATCAGGTAATTGGGTTGTGGTGACAGTGACGACGTCGTCGTCGTTGATGTTTGGGTGAGAAAAAGCTCGAGGAAAATCCGGTTCTCCAGGCCCAGGGTTGGGGGTGAAGAGAGCTCTTGATGGCATCAGAGTGGCCACATCTTTTCCCTTCAGAACTGCAAAGTTGCATCCAACGTGCTGATATATTGCCAACTTGTACTTCTTCAAGCGACTGCATTTATATGTCAAGAAACTGAGACAGAATTTATGTAACCTAGCAGGCTACCTGTTAAAAATATATAAGCAACACTTATTTTATTTGCTGCTTGTGGAATCGAACTAATGACCCCCTAGCATTGGAGTTAACTTTAATACCAATAGTAACTGAATTTACATAATTGGGCACATCTCTGTTGTTACATGAGTTTAGGGTTCGAGTTGTGTAGCATGCGGATGTGTGAGTTTAAGTGCCTCTTCGTATCGAGTTGATGTCAAATAAAAAAAAATACCGATAGTAGGAAATCAAAACACAAATTCGAATTCTCAAGACAATTATAGATGAAGACAACATGAATCTGTATATTAGGAAGCTTATTTAATTTGGAGGATACCTGTCTAATACAATCCATCGGGGGTAAGATTTCTGTACTTGTTCTATTGTGATTTTGTAAGGACAAAATCCAACAGCAAGTTTAACTTCCAACTTCACCTGAAAATCCAAACCAAATTAAGCATTTTAATATCATCATAATCACAATTCTTCTTTTTTTGATAAAAGCACACAAACCTCGTTTCTTTTGCAATTTCTGTAGAATGGTTGGACGTTGTTTCGGTAAGGTTTTTTTTTTTCTTGTAATCTCTCCTCCTGGTTGCCTTGGTGTCACTTCTGCTTGTCCTTGGCTTGACAACTCCAATTTCTCCCCTAAAATGCATGTTGTGAATTGAATTAAAGTTCGTGTTTTTGTTAACTAAACAAGTCTTTGCGAACAAAATTTAATAATTATGAATAGCTCAAATTTCATTATTACAAAAATTGTCTTATTTTTTTTGCTATTGTTCCTTTTTTTTTCACACAAAGTAAACAATTATTTCAGAGAATAAATTATGGTTAAATAAGTCTTATTTTTTTAACAAATTGAACTCTTAACGGTAAGTTTTGCTCAAGATCAGCATGCTAACTAGCGCTTTAATGAAAATAAACTATAGTTGGATTATGAGACCGAAAAGGCTTACATATTCCAGGGATGCCAATGCCAATGCAAGAATTCTTCTTCCCAAACTGACACAACACACCAATTGCAAGCACTGTGTCTCCAGGTCGAACTACGTTTTTCAATGCCCAATCCAATGCATTCACATTCTTGTTAACATCCATCACTACTATCACACTCTCCGAACTAACTCCCTCTATCCCCATTTCAATTTTTGTTCCTCTTCTTTCTGTTTTTGATTGTGGATTTTCAACTTTTCTTTTTTTTTTTCCCTCGAAACATAGCCTTACTTTCTTGTGAAACTATATATGTCTACTGACAGATTTGCTGGTGTTGTTTTAGGTTTTGACGTATATTTATTCGCAGTTTAATCCGCCATTTACAAAGGAAACAGGAATATCATTCATTCTCGTTGCTTACTATGCATTGTTCTTGAAATTTTGGGAAATATTCTCTTGAATGTAAACAATCTTAGTTTAATTCACAGACGTGGAAACACGAAAACTCACTGTTTTGTTTTTTGATAAAACAGAGGTGACAATCTCTACAGAACAATATAGAAGAGTGGATTATTGTTAATTTGCATGTGTTTTTGGTGGTTGTTTTATGTGCTTGATATTTTTAGGCCGTAAAATGTTATTTGTTTACGCATTTGTGATGTTAGCTGGTGACAAAAATTAACCCATATTTTAATATATAACATTTCTCGTTTTGGTTTGGCCTCTTTATTGTAATTTACGAGAAGAGTTGCAGTTTTTAAAATTCAAATTCGAATTGATTAACAAAAGAAAAGCCCTTATCACTCCACCAAATCCCTCAGTTGTATGTTATCATTGATTTTAACAATAAACATATACATGGGGCTTGTTTGGAAGGGATAGTATTTTGTATATTTTTGTATAGTTTTTGTAATGATTGATAATAATTGCATAATGAAAAAATAGAGAGAAAACACTTCTTTTAAGAAGATGCTAAATATACAAAATGCTAAATGCTCTGTTTCCTAAATGAGCACAAATATTGCCTTCCATCAAACACTCTCTTCCTCGGCTATACAAATTTGTCATGTGCAATATCAGCTAATCAAAAAATCAATCACACTTGACACTTCAGAGATATGGTACATGTGGCTTACGACGTAAGATAAAACCAAACCTTTCTACAGTCCAGTCTTAAGAATCCATTTTCAAAGTTATCACCAACTAGTCCAACATGTAGCATTAATAGAGGCAACTTATCGTCAATGTAGAAGACAGAACAGGTAATAAAGCAGAGAGATTCTACAAATAGACACCACTTAGAACTAAAATTTCTGTAATTTCATACTCCTTCCACTCCTTCTTAAGCAAGGAGGATAATAGAAAACACATATTTTACCTAAAAAACACAGCATAGCTAATCCATAATGCCAAATGAAGATGCCTGACAATATGGACACCATCCTCATTGTGAAAAACAAAAATGAACCATCAATTTACAATCTTTACTCCACCTTATTGGTTTTTCTGTATGAAAAATAACTGACAACATTATATTCCAAGTGGCCCTAGAAAAAAAAATTCTTTTTACATGGTTAGGAGATGCTCATGAATGTCTAAGTATTTACTCAATAGATAACAGTTTTGTATGACGCATGATTCCATAATCAACTTCTCAATTTTCTACAAAGAGTAACAGTCGATCTTTTAAACTGCTTGAAGTGATAAACTTCTTATGTCAAATGCTGAAGCAGAGCAGACTGTAAAACCATTTTTCCCCCTTATTAATCTTGTTAAGTTCACAGGAAGGAAGGAAAAAAAATGAAAAGGAAAGTCATCTTCCAAAGTTGAACTCTCTTCCTATTTCAATCATTTCAGAGAACAGATATTACTACTTCCATCATGGCATAAGTGACATTCCAAATTTTATCAACAGAAGGTATCGGAATCAATCGGGAAAATTCTGAAAAATGAAAAAGAACCATAAACAAACCACGAACCATAAAAAAATTCTATCAAATTTTCTAGCTGCTTCTAATATAAATGTAAGCAATATTCACGTTTATTGTGTATTCAACAGAGACACAGTTCACTTCACTGCACTATAATCCAGACTGAATTAACCAGTCTTGTATACAATCAATTGCTAACCAACTTCCAGCTAACATTCACGAATTTCAGTTACATATTTCCGGCATGCGTGTTTGATTCTTTCCACACAAGTAGTCATCAACGAACTAAAATCAAACGGTATTAAATGGGGAAACGATCAATAAGATCTTACTTGCCATTGAGTCTCTGTATGACAGAAATAAGACCTTGAGTACCAAGATGTCCATCCCCATTGGCCACCATACCCGAAAACAACTGCTTCCCCAAAGCTGCACCAGGCAACACTGCCACTCTCTCATCCTCACTTCCCTCCACAAAATCCAAACCCATCCCCATATCCTTCACCATATACTCAGCGAACCCACCTGGCCTAAAGTCCTTCTCAATCATTCTATCCCCAAACAACTCCATCACCATGGACCTGGCCGATCCTCCTCTGATTGCACCCATAAACTCCTTTAAATTCAGTCCAGCTTTCTCAGCAAACACTAACCCTTCACTTAATCCCAACAAATTGGCTCCTACCAAAATCTGGTTCGCTATTTTACAACTCTGCCCACAACCCGCCTCGCCCATATATGTAACTTTACCCATAATATCATAAACAGTTCTTAACCAATTCACCACATTCTCATCGCCCCCTGCAAATATCGCTAATTTCCCATCTCTGGCACCAATATCACCACCCGAAACCGGTGAATCGACGGACCAACAACCCTTCGCACGAGCGGCGACGAAGATTTCTAGTGCAAGAGCAGGGTGGCTACTAGTGGTGTCCACTATGACGCCGCCGCGGTTCAGGCCAGAAAGAATGCCTTGGCTTCCAAGGACAATTGATCGAACATCTGATGGGTGTCCGACCATCGTGAAGACTATGTCGCTCTGCGAAGCGACGTCGCATGGAGAGTCGGCGAGTTTTGCGCCTTTGGAGAGTAGTTGATGAGCTTTAGAGGGGGTTCGAGCGTAGATTGTGAGAGAGTAGCCGGCTGAGAGAAGGCGGGAAGCCATGGCTGCACCCATCACTCCTATGCCTATCCATCCAATGCGGGTTTTGGTGGGAGAGATGGGTTTTGGGTAGGGAGTTTCCATTGGAGAGATCAGTGAAGAAAGATGAGTAATTTGGGTTGTAGATTGGTCATTCACTGATTGTGCGGTTCTAAGCGATTGTTTCCGTAGTCAAGCTCGGCACTTGCAAACGAACCGCTTGTTGACATTTCTCTTCCTTTACTTGAGTGAATTGCCGATAAGTCCCTGTGTTTATAGTGCAATGCTGAATGTCATCCCTATATTTTGAAAACTGAGCGATTTAACCCTCTAAGTTAACACTGTTACGCTATACTGAGAATGTAGAAAGACTGCTGTAAATACCCACCCTCTTACTCTCACCTTTGTTTTGTTCGACAAGTTACGCGACTTATTCTTCTTCTCCTGTTCACCCGGTCTCTCTCTACAACTCACCTCCTCTCTTCCCTCTCCACAACTCTTAACTCCTCTAATTAATCCCAAGCCAAGTCACCCCTCTTGTCCTCGCTCCAACTCTCCGAATAAATAGAAATAAACACAAGAATTACGACTTCGACTGTAAACCTACACCATGCATTGACATGGTCCGAGGCAAGGTGTGCAGCTGCCTACTCCCACTGCTGAAAATAAATTAGGAATGTTCGTAAAATATTGGACTTATTATATTTGGTCAATTTAATTTCTCATTATTTGGTCTAGAGATTTAGTATTAATCTTGAGTTTGTAATTAGGGACTTAAAATTTTACTCTTTTTTTAATAATACTCTAAAATTTTGAACTTGGAATTCTATAAAGCTTTGATGTTGAAATTGGTTGATTTAGGTAGATAATTGATAATTTTTCTTTAAAGACCAAGGAAATCGTTTGAATCATCTAATGTTAGGGACCATCACATCACATGTATGCAAATATTGGAAATGAAAAGCATGTATTATTCTAGATGATAGTGATTGTTTACACCCATAGTATTTGGGATTGGTCTAAAATAATTTGAGCCTAAATAAGATGATAGGTTTAGGGGATTTGAGAGCCCAGTAATGAAGAAGAGCCCAAATGGTATAATTCTGCCGAAAAAGAAAAGAGTTAGAAATGGAGGGAACATGTTCGTTAAGGAATGACTACAAAGGATAAATTTTTGGAAAGGAATTCGAGTAGAAAGATAAGTCTTATCAAGAATGGTTAAAAAAAAAAGACTAAAAGACCTTATTTAAATGAGGGCTTTGGGAAAAGAGATAAAGAATTGGCCGAAAGTGAGGGAATTAGAAGAAGAGAGGAGACAATTTATTCGGAGGTGGATTTAGTCACAAGAACAAGGTCTTATTGACAAAATCACGTGTTCATTAGAGACCTTATCGGTCACATTCAAAACACAAAGCTAATAACTGAGGATAGCCTTGGTTTGTTGGGATTTGGTCTTAGCGGGTAAATCTACACAAGGAACAATAATCTTGCACGAATCTAATAACTGAGGATAACCTTGGTTTGTTGGGATTTAGTCTTGGCAGGCAAATCTACACAAGGAAGATGAGACTTATTTTGAGAAATAAGTCTTGATGAGAAGGAAAGGAAGAGTGGGAGATGGCGACACCAAATAACCCCTCCAATAAAGAAATGCAACAACGTCGCCTACCTATAAATTAGCAACAGAGACGACAAGGCAGAGAGCAACAATAGAAGATTGGAAGAGGACGAGACAAGTTTGCGAGGAGGATGGAACGCAAAGAAGATGAAACGGTAGCGACGGCGCCTACTAACCCCCAAAAGGGAGAGCTCTCTAAGAGGAGACGGTAAATCGTAGTGCTAAGGTTTGCTCTAGTTTTAATGAGCTGCAAAAGAAATCCAATCTTAGGAAGAAGAAGCCTACATGTAGAAGTTTATGATTTGAAATGGCTCCACAAAAACCGCCACTCTCCGGGTTGACATTCTAGCAGCCATGGAATTGGACCTAGAATTCCAGAATTGAGGAATTAGACCTAGCCAATTCTAATTATGTTGTTTAGTTGATTAATTTCACGCCTAATTTTTTGAAATTATAATAAGATATGTTTTAATTTTTAGCCCTCTCTTTAAAAATTACCAATTCTAATTCTCTGTCTTTCTTTGTCTCCCACTCCCTCTCTCTCCCTCTCTTTATCACTCTCCCTCCCTTCCTCTCTCCCTCTAAAAAAAATAATTATTTAATATTAAATTCATATTAAATAATTAAATATTTAATAATTATTTAAATAATTAATTTTAATTTTGATTCAATTTTAATTTTATATGTTATTTAAATATTAAAATTTTAATTCAATTCTAATTTTAATAGAATTTAAATTATAATTATAATTTTAATTCTAACTCTGCAATTCAAACATAACTTAAAAGACATAAAAATAGAGATACACTTACAAATTTAGTTAAGCCCTTAGGTTGGTTGTAATCGAGTTAGGAACAGGGCTAACTGTAATGTAATCTGATCGTTGGATCGTTTTGATCTAATGGTCAAATTTACTCCAAAGGTAATATTATCGTTATGGGCTGAAAAATTATCATTTTGGTCCCTAACGGCTAGTTTTACCCATTTTCCTATAAATACCCTTCTAAACACATTTTTTTCTATCATTTCTTCACTTCAAACACCCATTTTTCTCCTCTAAACTCTCTCAACTCTTAAAATTTATCTTCATACTCTCAAATTACTCTCACTCTAATTTTTTTCCCCAATGGGCCTAGATAAGGCCAAATGGGAAGAGTCATGAACCAAGAAAAAGGCGAAACGCTACGTGCATGGAAAAGGAAAGTCAACATCAAGCGACGTCTCCAAAGTTGCGTCAATTTTGAAAGACATGTTGTTCGAGAAAGAATTAAATCGCAAAACTTTCGAAACAACAGAAGCTAATAGAAAGAAAGAAAAAGAACAACGGCTCGAGATCGAACGAGAAAAAATGGAGTATCTCAAAGATCAACAGCTTAAGAAAAACATAGCGATACTCGACAAAGATACGTCGAACACGACTCCCGCGGCATAACGTTTGCATGAATACGCTTGTAAAAAAATTTGTGAAAAATATGGGTCGTAGTATTTTTAATTTAATGTAATATTTAATATTTTATTTGTAATATTTTAATTTTAATATAATTTTTTTATTTTAATTTAATTTTTAAATTTTATGTATTATTTTTATTTTAATGTAATATTTTATTTAACGAATTATTTTTATTTGAATGAACTATTTTTATTTTAGTAAATTTCGGGTAGAAAGTATTAAATAAAGTAGTAAATAAAAGTTGGGAGATTAAAATAAAATTGTGTTTAGTGAAAAACTGAATAGACGTCCCACGAGACTCTTAAAGTAACCCCTGAATTACGAATAAAAAAGCTGAGGAATTAAAAACTAAAAATTTTAATAAAATAATAATAAAAATATTAAATAAAAATTTTTAAAATAATTTTAAGAATCTTAAATTATGAGTATTCTTATGATACAGTCGACAACGAACGAAACTCCATTGAAAAAACATGATCCAAAAATTAAAGAAAAAAAAAAGAAAGATATTATAGAGAACACATACTTTAAGCAAACAGAAGAGAGGATTCTAGAGATGTGTTGAGTGAAGCTACTTATGTCAACGTTTCAAAAACTACTGACATTGAAAGCATACTATTTCCGATCCACACAGATAATGACGCCAAGAATCGCTCAACATTTACTGGCAACAGATTAATTTGCTCCCCATCGAAAATGATGAAGACAGTACATACGCAGTTGATAATACTGAAAATTAATGCTAGCTACCTGTCGTCGGTGACTCCATTATAGCATTTTGATTGGAGAAACTCATCTTCTCATTTTTACAACTGACATGCGGGTTCAAACCAATAATTCCAACAAAATAAATTACTTCAATGATCAACACAGGACACAAACCAAGTATAACAATTTTCTCATGGATATGGTTGTCAATCATCTAAGTTATGTGACTTGATAGAATCGTAAGTCCACTTACAACATTAGAATGTCGAAAGAAAAGATGAAAATGTGGGTTTGGGAAATGGTCGTCTTGGTCTAGTAGACAAATTAATATTTTATTATTCATTCCGGTGTACTCATAAATTGAGACTCAAGTTGGTGTTAGAGAATCTTTAATGTTCGTTTTATATTAACTATTCTCCTTATAATACAGAATTTATACTGAAATTTCTTTTTTAACTCTCTTTTTATCTCACCCTTTATTTAAAAAAAAAGATAAATAATAGATTTGACTAATTATATATAGAGACCGTATTTTCCTCTTTATTAAATCTATGAGAGATTGTTTTAATATAATCTAAAACTTATTCACCATTAGCCGCATTCCCACACAAATTCAAGGACCTTGTTTGGTATAATTTGTGAAGTTCTCAAAAAATTAATTATTAGAGAAATCTATTAAATGAGAAGTATATTACTTGTGAAGTATTAATTTTATATATTTGGTATAAAAATGCACTTTTCAAAAAAGTGATGATAAAATTATTTTTTTATTAATTAAAGACTATAATATCCTAAAAAAAAAAGAAGAGTAGAGTGATGATAAAATAGTATTTTCTCTTTATCTAAAAAAATAGCCATAAAAATAATTAACAAACATGCTAAAATATATAGCTTCCTTAATAATTAACTTCCGCTCTTCTATTTTTGCCATAATTAACAAAAATCTCAACTGAATTTAGCAAAAAAAAAAAAATGCAAGTGGTGGAAATAAAAGGCTGCAAGTGGGCCTTGTCGTTTCGCTCAAGGAAATTAATGTCACCTGGCAATGGCTCCATACGACAACAAGCTTGGACCGTATTTTTTTTATTTTGTTTTTTCTATAAATAAAGAGGTCATGGGCTGTGCCTTCTCATGCATTGCAAGAATTCTTTTTTCTTGTTTCTTTTTCTTCAGTCCATTCTACAAGGTTCATACCATACAAGGAAAGAAAAGCAAA
>CAODLS012464004.1:0-28704 GCA_948243855.1 Flueggea neowawraea | reverse complement strand
TCGTAAATGCCTTGAGAGGTTACTCATCAATTCTGCATGCAATGGTATGGCTAAAACCCTTTAAAGTTTCTTTTTGTCTTTCAGGTCATAAATAAAAGTCTCTTTTGTCTTGGAAAAATGAAGCAGTTCATTATCAGAGAGAATTAGGTTATTAACATTGTAGCCACTGTCACATAATAATGGTATCTTTGATAAGTATTAAAGTTCCAAATTTTATTATTAATAGATATCTGAGTAGAGATAATGTGCACTAATTTATTTATTAACATTGAACCAAAAGTTCAGAAGTTCTTGATCATTAAGAATGGAGATAATATACTTTGCAAAATTATGTTGTAACACTCACTGTTGCCACATTAGTTCAATGCAGGAAAAAAAAAATTAACTCACTTTTGCCATTCTTTTCTGTCTGTGTGTATTTATGAACTTTCGAATTCATATTTGTGATGGGCAGTGACAACAGCAGAAAATGGGGAGATGGCATTGGAAGTATTGGGTCTTGCAGATGGAAACCAACCCCGAAATAGAGTAAGTATAGGCAACTAAACCCTACTGCCACTTCAGGACGTTTTCCATAAGCTTAATGGGTTTCATGTTTCTATTATGTTTCAGGACCTCAAGGTGAATATGATAATTACTGATTATTGTATGCCCGGAATGACAGGTTATGAACTTTTGAAAAAAATTAAGGTAAACTTAAACTTCTACTTATAATGTTTAGAAACTTTGTTCTTGGGTATGAATTTGTTTATTTTAGTAACAATCTTCAGTTTCTCTTACACATATTTGTTTATTAACTATTTGGTTTCTCTGCTAAAAGGAATCACCAGCGATGAAGGATATTCCGGCGGTGGTTGTGTCGTCTGAAAATGTTCCTATACGCAGACAACAGTAAGCATTGCTTGGACTGTAATCTTCAAAAGTTTCTTGGTTGTTGAATTTTTGTTCTCTGAAGGCAACAAATAGTTCATTATTTTGAGTTGTAAAACTGTTTTCACCTTAACAGATGCTTAGAGGAAGGAGCTCAAGAATTCTTGCTGAAGCCTATTAGACTATCAGATGTGAAAAAATGGAGATGCAACATGAAAACATCTAATCGCATGGGGAGGCGGAAGTTTTCTTGAGCTGATACTTTGTGAGTTTTAAAGGTGAAACGAAGGAAAAGATGCAGCGAGGAAAAGAAGAATTTTGGACAGGAAGAGGAGGATTAGTGCGAAAATTGATAGAAAGAATCTATCACAAAATTGATGTCATTTATTGAAAGCTTAATTTTTTTGGCATCAGATGTCACAATGTAATCACAAAATCAATCAGTTTGAATTTACGATTGCAAGAAACTTAGTCTGACAACTAATTACTATATTAGAGAGAGATGGTGGTTTTCATCAATTGATTACGGCATGAAAACTCCAAAGGTCAATGTTTTAGTAGTGCAGACATGACTGCAAATCTAAACTTGCATCACCTCTGCACACAAAGAAGTTGAAAAGCATAGCGTTGTAGTATCATCACCTGGGAAGATGAGTCAACAAAATAACTAGGTCTTTTCACCACCGTCGTTGCCTTTCTTCCTCCGTGTTTTTTACGTTCTATCTCTGCATAAAGTTTTCAGTGTATATCAGTTCAACAAAATTATGGGAGAAAAGGGGTAGCTAACCGATTTCTACATTCTATCTCTTCAGAAAGTTCAGTTAAGTATATCTTTTCAACAAAATTATCGGAAAAAAGGTAGCTAATTGGCAAAACAATGGGTAGCTAATCGTTTTTTACATCCTATTTCTGCAGAAGTTCAGTTAAGTATATTAGTTGAACCGAATCATGGGAAAAAAGGTAGCTAACTGATAGACAAAGCCGAGTTTGGTAATTGAAAAGTAAAGCAAGAATAGATACCTTCGTGCTCATTTTTGCATGGAAGATTAACTTCAGCATCATGTTGATGCCTAACAGTGTGAACCTCTTTACTATAAAGCAACACAAAACGTAAGAAATTACGGAATTTTGTCAAATTTGAGGTGTAAAAAGGGGTTGCTCCCTCAAAAAAACTGGGATAAAGTTGAGCCAAAGAGAGAAAAGGACGTACTCTTTTTCATCCAGATCACTTTCAGATTTGTCGGGAACATTCACTGATGATGTAGCATCTGAAGTTCCTTTTTCTGCTTCCTCAGACTTGCTACTATTCTCACGACAATTCAGAGAATCAATTGGCTCCAAGTTTTTTCCAGCAAAAAGTTCTCTGTGAACATTAACTTTGGCTTGCTGATATTTTGAATAATCTGCCTCAACTGTGTCCTCACTGCGCCGAGCCTTTGAATCTGGCGTTAAACTCTCTCCAGGAAATACAGCATCACCAGATGAATCTGGAGGCCTCCCTCTTAATTCATAACATGGAGAGTGAGCAGAAAAATCTTGTGTGGTTGACCTAAACTCGACATTGGAAAATGAGTGACGAGATTGTTGGAAGAATGGAAACTTTTCAGAGATAAAACTGGCAGAAGCTGGATTTTTTATTGAACCATCTGTATGTTTGGTTCTGGTAAACAAAACTCTGGAATCAGCACATCCTTCCTGATCCCATGTAGCAAAGGCATCTTCAGTCCAAGGTTTGGAGGGTGTGGATGAATGTTTTACTTCAGCGGTCCAAAATGCAGATTTTAGACCTGAAGTCATATACGGTGAACAATATCCTTCTTCAAACTGACTTCCATGTGGTTCCCTTCTGTCCTGGAACCGACAGTCCAAGTTATGGGCTGCTTTCTGTTGAGTTGGCATGGATCCAAGCTTTCCTGAAACACATGCATTATATCCCTTCTCAATTTCATCCCCATTGTCTTCATGCCATCCTTTGGCGAAGATATTTTTAACACCGTCCTTAGCCCTTGGGCTACCAAATGTATTTTGATGTCTTCTACAGTGCCCTGATTTAGATTTCGGTAGTGAATTCCTGTTTGCGCCATGCCTCACTGGCATGAAAAAGAACCACCTCATTTAGGAACTGAATTTTAGAGGCAAACTTCTAGTCCATTGCATATACTATGAGAAACATAACCTGCAGTCGACGAGCTTGACTCTTCACTGCAATATAGTTTATACAGGAGAAAAAGCATCAGTAAAATAAGTGAAAGCAACTATGTTTAATGTGGAGAAAATTTTGGTTGGATTAGGGTTTAAAATCCCTAGTATTTACCTCAAAGAACTCAAATTATCCCTAGCATCTTCTGTCATAAAGAGAGGCCACTTGGGCTTGCAGGTCTCATTATTGAAATCAAAATCCATTCCCAGCGAATAATGCCTACCATTACACAAGCTCATTTGTTTTAGAGTGATAAGATAAGATGCTGAGACAATTGTAAGTCTGCAATTACCTTGACTTGTCTTCCATATTAAAATCATAATCATCTTCTGATATCTGCTGTTTTGAAGCTGGTAGTTCTGACTCCCAAAAAATCAAGAAAAAGTTATAGCGGTCAAACAAAACCATCTAAGACTTAAAGCCCCATATTTCTTTTATTTATTGTATCTTTACATCAGATAAGATTCAAGAAATAGAAAAAGAAAATGAAAGAACACTATCAATGTGTAAGCTGAAAAAACAGGACATCATTCTCAACTGGCAGAAATCCACCACTACAGGTAACAGGAACTTCATACAAGAAATCCACCAGTTCATGGGCAGAATCGTCTAATTACTAAAAATTTCAAGGTATTCTTCGAATATCAGTGAACAATTTTAAATCAGTAGCAGAAACTAGACTCTGCAGAACGTCATATCATGACAAGTACAAACAACTGCAAGTGTACAGTATAGCATTAAATATCAAGCACAAGAAGGAATGTATGTGCTTCATTGATGTGATTACAATTTAGAGAAAGCAAACCTAAGATATTGAATCTCTCCGTTGTTTCTGAAGCAAACCTGCACAAATATTATTCCATGATCGAGGAACGCATCAAATTTTTTAAAAACAGAGGGAAAAGAAAATTTTTTGATAGAGCACCTTCTCTTTAGCAGATGGGAGCCTCCAAAAGAATAGTCTGGCATTTCATCAATCTCATAATTCATAAAATCAGCAGATTTATCATCTGTTCTGAATGGCTCATCCTTCCACAACATATCTGATTTCCTCCCATCGATGCAATTGGCATCAAATAAACCACAATCCAGAATTAAAAAAAAAAAGAAAATCAAATTCTTTTAATGCTATTGACATAGTTAAAAAGTCAATTAGCCAATTGAGAGAGCCACAAGGATCACAAAGGTGCAAATAATACCACATACAGGTATCCCCAAACTCATTGTATAAATTTAGGATTTCATGCCAAATATTTCACACCACCATCAGAGAAAAATTATATAAATTGAGAGACAAACCACATGAATGCAAAAGCTCGTATTTCTTTTAATATTACAATCTTTTACTGTTTTCCTTCTCTTCTCCAAAACAACCACAAACTACCATTCATATATGTTTAGATTTAATTATGCAATGCATTAACATATCAATAACGTGGAATCTGTCACAGACAATATCATAAGTGATGGTCTGTGAACCACAGCATCAAAAATATAATTTGAGTAGGACATCGGTTTTTAAGAATGGACTTAACTAAAAATAAGCCGGAAATTTACCATCAAATAGGTCTTCAGCACTATCGGCACCAAATGTTTTTCTGTTGCCAAGTGAGCTTCTTATTTTACTATGATGGTCGTCAAGTTTTATTTGGTCTTCCATAATTTGTAAATTCTGTTTCCGCTTGCCATATGGAACCTTCTTTTCATTCGCAAACTCCATTGAATTTCTCAAGGGAATCTCAAAATCATGCATCATTGCATCCTCCATCTAGCATAGGGAATTTAACCCATTTCAAATCTCAATACATAAAAGAATACTGTTTTAAGATATGCAATAAATTAATTTATCCAAAAGTAAGAAACAGAAGGCTGCAGTACAGATATTAGCTGAAAATTACAGGTGTAATATGTAGTGCCTTACCACTTCAATTCCAAATTCATTGAGCTCACAACCAAGGGTATTTGTTGAGCTTGACTTTCTTCTCAATTTTAATGGTGCAGAGCAACCATGGGAGGCATATCTGCAATTGTGCAAAAGTTAAATAAGTTATTCAAATTTCAACCCTGTTTTGTTCTTAAATTTTTCTCAAAGCAGAGGCTAACCTCACTGGAACTGTACACACTGTAACTAAAGGACTCAAAAAAAATGCATGCAATATATTACAAAATTTGAGCAATGAAGATACCTAGGTACTCAATTAGTGTCCCGAAGCAGAGGCAAGACAACAGAAGGATATTTATGGAGATGAAAAATAAGAATTTGAATAGCCTTTCAGTAGCACGTATACTGGAAAAGACACTCTCGTCAATCAACACGCATTGACATTTACAAAATGAGAAAGGAAAGAACAAGCTCAAATTAGCTGCCAGTCTGCAACCTAGGAGCATCAAAGCTAATGTGGTGCTTCGCAGACACAAAACCTATAGAAAAATTCAAAACTATTCACCAACTCAGACAACCTGCATTATTATTGAACCTCTTACATTTATATCAAAGAACTATACCTGTGGTTAAATTTTATGATCATAAAAGAGTTGCTGGCAGATTGCATTTGTCTCTAACCTCTTTTAAGCACATCTTGCAATTACTCATAATTATAGAAGCTCTTGCCCCAAAGTCATAGAGCTTAAAAAGTAGTTTAGCTTTCCAAAAGATTAAAAAATTGCAATTCCATATGATCAATAATTACCAATTTTCAAGTAGAATCATAATTCAAGGAGGATGATACGCAGGCCCGTATGTGCTAACAAATTTGATTTACCAAGACCTTTTCAGCCAGCAAACTTTGCAGCATTGAGGATTAAACGATGCAAAGAGCAGAATAAATATTGAAGTACTAATGCACTCAGTTACCTGTCAGGTTGTTGTGGTGAAAGGGGCGGTGTCTCTGCCCTGATTTTACCCAGACCTGATTCCAAATGACTGTGTCAAATTGAAGTGGGAACAGAAATTAATGACAACCATGAAACCTCGTTAGGTAACTATATATCTGTTCCTACGTTCGCATTTTACTAAGCCAACTATAATATACCAATGGTGTAAATCATTCAACCACAAGCACTACAACATTAGCTATATCCATCCAGATTTCTTACATGAACAGGAGAAAAGAAAAGAGAAGCGTTATGCACAAACATGTAACAAAACTGAAAAAAAAAATAAAAAAACTGTGTAATGATTTTATGAAAAATTCTTACACCGATCTTCTCATCGGATAATTACAAAATATAACTAAAGCCCCTAGTCATACTCTTGCTTTCATTTGGACCAAAAACGATTGGTACCGAGTTTCACCACTTGGGAGAAAGATAAAGTGCTAAATAACAGTATGCAGTTGGCAGCTAAACAGCTTCGTGATAAATAAAAGAGGATATTATTTGAGAAAGTATATTTTCAACTGTAAAACTTCAGGGCTCAGCTACACAGTTTTCTTGTTCTTGGTAATAATTCCATTGTCTATTCATTACTATCTCTGCCCATCTCTTACATCCAGAGAACTTCTTTAGTCAAAATCTCATTCTTCTCAATCAATAGGTCTGAGTTCAGGTGTGGAAAAAAAAATGCTAAGGCAAGAACTCTTTGTGCAATACAAATAAGAAACAAAAGTAGCTCCAGATTCATTTAATCCATAATAAAACAAACAATAAATCATGTTCAAATGAACCACAATAACACTTGTCTAAATATTCTAAGCCAGATAGACCATACCTTGAACTGAAAAAGCACCATGAGTTTCACACATATCCCTTCCTTCTAAATGTTTGTTTGGTTCACCATAATCGAGCAATTCAAAGAGAGAAAACTCTGAAAAGCAAGTAGAGATAAAAGTCAAATGTGCTACTATAGTTTCTACAATGCAAAGAAAGCAGAAATAACCATATTTAAATAGGAAAAATCAATCATAGTTACAAGAGAAGGATCTCAACAGAAACTACACGCCTTCAGTAACAATGAAGGCAGCAATAACCATACCAAACAAAAATACTGTTGTCTAGGTCGTATTTGTTATTTACGTTGTTCAGTCACCACCTTTGAGAGCTGTGGCTTATCAGTGATTCCACTACTTGCGTTGCCATTATTTTTTGGGGAATGAAACATCCTGTAGCGCCAATTATATATTGCAATTCATGAGTAATACATACATCAATCGTCCATCAGAAATTGAAGTAGCAGGAAAAAATAATGACTCGTAAACAACCAGACAGGCAATTACATGTTCATATGCTAAAGTGAATTCCCAATTGGACTGAAACATAATGAAAATGCAAACATTTTAGTTGAGAACTTGAAATATAGCTTAGAAAATCAAATAACCAAATAAATATTCGTATTCTATCAAGACAAAAAAAAAACTACCATGATCAGACACAGTTTTACTCACTTATTTGAGGATGCAGTTTCTACTCAATAACCTGATACAGTCCCTGATTCAAAACAATACCAGAACACGTTTATCTTCACAATTATAATCCCAATCAATAAAATGGAAAACCTTATTAAATTCCAAAGCAGAGCTGAGCCTCATACAGTGAGTTGACATACCCTCCTCAAGTTCAATAGCACCTGCAGTAGAAACAGTGTTACCAACAACTATTGGTTCCTCTGCAATAGGATAATCAATTTCTGAACTGATATGTGCTGAATTTCCACTTCCTTGTACCATTGAAAGTAAAAAATTGAATAAATAGATAAAATAAAATATTAATTTCAGGAAAAAAGTGCACCACAAATTACTCCAAAAATATTCTCAAAAATCAGTTTTCATAACATCCTTAGCATTGATAAAATCACATAGATACAAACTTCCTCATTCCAGTTCACAGCAGCAATTAGAATACTTCCCAAAGGCCATTTGAGAAATACCAACAGCTACGATAACCTCACTGGTTAATGCTACTTATCATCTGGATTAGCATATTTAACTCCTAAGCGACAACATATTATAAAGATAACAATAAGCATCAAAATTAAGCATTTGATTCCAAGAATATTTGGTCAAACCATGAATCCTATCTCACTTAAAAGATTAAACCGTTGAAATTTTCCATCAATATTTGAAATTTAATTTTATATTTCTGTAGCAGAAATGATTCAGGAATACTAGCCATCGACAGGGGAAAAGCAATCCGGCTTCGGTTTTTGAGAAACAGTCGACAAATTCGCCAAGCTGATAACATCCAGCGACCGATGCTCCCTTGGATTTTGCCTCAATTCATTAACTCCTGCTCCTCCTCTGTACCCCTCCACTAAACCTGACAGTTGTTGCTGCCGCCTCTTTTGTTCGAAGTATTGCTTCTGCCTAAAGTTCAAACAAAAATATAAAAAGTTTAAAAGTAAACAAAAGAGAACACTCGTCAAATTCAACTCAAAATCTCTGCGTACCTTTTCTGAGTAGATTTCCTTGTCTTCAACAAAACATGAAACCAAAAATGGAACTCAAATTCAAATTAGAAGTAAAAAAATCAATTAACGGAATGTATTTGAGAAAAGACGTACAGTAGTGACTTTCCTGCGCGATCCTCCCATCCATTGCAGCATTGTTAAAAACCCTAGCGGAAAATAAAATTGGAATCACGTGTGATTCATAGAACGGAAAAGATGCAGGGAGATGTCTCGAACTCGTAAATCGATGGGTGTTGACTATTTCAGGCAGATTATGAAATTGGAACAAGCTGAGAGAGAGAGAGAGATTAGTGCGAGAGTGTTTTGAATGTAACGTACTGATTTTTTCGCGCTTTCGGAAAAAGACCGCTTTTGGTGGCGAATTTATATAATGCGTGCTTGCCCAAAACGGCGCAAAAAATAAACAGTCTTGCGCTTGCCCTTCCGGGGGCAATTGGCAGATACGTTAAAAGAATACGCAAAAAACATGATTATAGTTTGAACTTTGCATGGAGTTTTTTCTTTTCTTCTTTAGATTATAAAATAGATGAATGTTTAATGTCTTTATTCAAGACAACTTTTTTCTTTCGAGTCTCGCTGCCGGCACCTATGGCCCTATCACACATCCAATAGATAGAGAGCAAAAATAAGAAATATAATACATTTTTTACTTTTTGTTTTTTGAAAAAATATTTTCAAGTTGTTTAGGTTTAGCCTAATTAGTAGGTCAATCTTCATGAATCTAGCATGTTACATGAGGTTTAAAACTGAGTTACACTTAAGTTTTTTTGTTAGTAGTTCGTCTTTGCTATGTTAGTAAGTTGCTAAAATGTCGGCATACTTTGCTTTAAATGAAATTTTAAAGATAAAAAAACCTATGAATCTGTTTTACCCGACCATGAGGTTTATGAACCCTAATTTTCTTTTATTCCACTTTTCTCCTTCTTCTTTTTCTTGAACCCTAATGATCATTAGGTATATGAACCCTAATGATCAAAACCTCTATTAATTCTTTTTTGCAAGTCTCTCTCCATCTCTCTCTACCACAAAACCAGAACCTTAAGAAAATCAAACTCATATGTCCAACTTGACGATACTAACTTCACAATACCGAAGATCAAAACTTTTTTGCAAACAAATAAAATCATCCCTATTGAAACCAAACTTGGCAGGAGTTACAAACTAAAATCCTCGTAAAATACAGGTATTGACATAATGTAATGTCTTCGGTCTTGTTTACAAGTGATTAAAGCAAAGACTCAAACTTTTACAAAGCAAACAAAGAGCCACGAGCAAAAACAAGATTATAGAAACACTAAAAACTAAAATCTTCAGAAATTCTACAACTGAATAACTGAAGCACTACTCAAACTTTCTTTAAAACGTATGAATGCTTATTAACTAAAACAACATTCAATCAACATTCAAACTAAATCTTCCCGAATTCTATAGCAACTGACATCGTTGCAATGCCATTTATTCCAATAAACTAATACAAAGACTCAAACTTTCTTCAAAACAAACGACCACTATCAACATTGCAAAATAAAATATTCCTAAATTCCACAACTAACAATACCATGTAATGGGATTTGGTTCTCAGAGACGAATAATCAAACAAAAACAAGACAAACATTGAGAGAGTTACTTAGGAGACTGAATGAGTGCGAGCTTGAGAGGTTCGGATTGAAGCTCAGCCCAGTTAATGGTGTAGACATTGACGGTGAAGTTGAGTCCTTGTGAGTAGAATTGAGCTGCCTTTATTACGTCCTTGTGTAGCAGAATCAGAACCAAACTCTACTAGACCATCACCGATAACATCATACCTAAACCTGGAATTTCTTCATCACTTGACCATCATCGAGAACACATCAGACCCAAACCTACTAGACCATCACCGATAACTTTGTGGATTCTTCTTGTTTGGGAGATGAGGAAATCGAGAAACTAAAGGATTTTCAGACAGGACACTACTTCATAGGATGATAATATTTTTCGATGTTTATTGCGTAGTATTTTCTCGTCGATATGTACATACGGACTTGTATTCCTCATGTTATGTTGTTTTTAGATGTCCTAACACTTTGAAATGTGAGATTTTCCCTACTTTTTCTATACCACATCAATGGTTGATTAATAAATTTACTATTGATAGAAAATAAGCTGGGAAATTTGTTGGAGAGCTAGTTGAAAATGCTCTAAAAACAGAAACCGTAATTTGGGCCAAAGATATATGCACTTCCGATAAGTGCTAGCACTACTCCAAATAATTTAGACAATGTTATCTCTAATGCCATATTAAAATTGAGTTTATCTCTATCTGAAAAGGTCTCTAAAAGGCTTCCTACCACACTTATAAAATAATCTACAATGTTTACAGTGATAAAATAATCCCATTAGGGGAAGGCTGCTCCGCGCAGCCAACTCCTGTTCACATTTTTCAATGTGCAAACGGACACAAAAAATTTTGCAAAAATTTTTGGTTCCAACGGCCATTTTAGGTTCTTTTTAACACTAATTATAATGTAATATTTTTATTATTTTGTTATTAATATCTAGACATTATTGTCATTTTTTATTTAATGAAATTTTATTTTCAATGCATAATTTTTAATTTTTGAATTAAATTATATTTTAAATATTTATTCAATCAACCATTAAATTTTATTCTACTAAAATTACTATTTTAAATATTCAATTAAGTGATAATTAAAAATAAATATTATATACTATAATTTCTAAAATAATATTTTTAATTCAAATATTAACTTAAAAAATATTTATGTCAAAAAATATTTTTTATTATAATTTAGATGTTATAAATAAATAAAATAATGAATGAAGTCATTGTGGGTCATAGTGAGAGGTTAATACATTAGAGCATGGTCCTGCACTAGCAGCCCAACTTAGCAGCTTTTTTCATTAGTTTTTCAAAGATCTCAGGAAGTGTAAAGAAAAATTTTTAAAACTAAAAAATCAGAGAGAAAATTACACTATAACTCAAATTTAACTCTTCTATAAATAGATCAATGTCATTCCATCATTCACTACGACAAGCCTCACTGTGCAATTTTATCTTCCAACACAGACATTGAAAAAACATGGAACACGAAGTGGTTCTGCTAGACATGTGGTAAAGCTCTTATGCAATGAGAGCAAGGCTAGGTTTGGCAATGAAGGGAGTGAAGTATGAGGCTAACGGGCAGGATCCGATAAATAAGAGCTCTCTGCTTCTTGAGATGAACCCAGTTCATAAATTGCTCCCAGTTCTTATTCACAATGGCAAACCCATTTGTGAATCACTTTTCATTCTTCAATACATTGATGAAGTCTTGCATGACATGTCTCCCTTGCTTCCTTCTGATCCTTATCAACGGTCCCAAGCCAGATTCTGGGTTGATTATATTGATAACAAGGTATTCTTCTTTTTCTTCTTTTTTTTAAATTTTTCTGTGCCTTCTGGATTCAGGTTTTGTTGATTCAAGATGAATTTGTCATGTTAGACTTTGATATCATAATTAAATTGTAGTGAAATATGCCACTCTCTTTAACATCGTATGATTTTGTTATATTTAATTGGCAAACACTTCTAATCAACAATTGTTTGGTGCTAGGATACTCTTTATCAAAAGTTTTGACTTTTATAGTTGAATCAAACTTAACTTTTTTTTTTGTCATGATCAAACTATAACATATGTATATAACTACCTTCTTAAGAAGTCGTTTTCTTGTTGTGTTATTCATCTACAATACGAACATGTGTTCTACGAAAATCTAATGTAATATCCTCATACAAAAATCTAATCTACATTTATCAAAAAACCATGAAAAAAAACTATATGAATCTAGAAAATGAAGCCCATAGAGCTACCACGAAATTATAAACAATGTTGCGTCCCAAATCTTCGAGAGCGACTTCTTTCTAATCAACATTTTATTGAGCATATTTCTATCTTTATATTTTTCTTCTCTAATTCTTGAAATGCAGGTATATGCTCATGGGAAGGAATTATGAAGGGAGAAAGGAGAAAAACAAGAGGAAACAAAGCGGGAATTCATGGAAGGTTTGAAAACTCTAGAAGGAGAGCTAGGAGAGAAGCCTTATTTCGGGGGTGACACAATAGGATATGTCGACGTTGCACTTGTTCCTATTACAAGCTGGTTCTACTCTTTTGAGGTTTGTGCCAAGTTTAGCATTGAGGCCGAGTGTCCCAAGATTACAGCATGGGTCAACAGATGCATTCTAAAGGAGTGTGTCTCAATCTCTTCCTGACCCTCTCAAGGTCTATGACTATGTTCTAATGCTTAAGCAAAAGCTGGGATTAGATTAGATTAATGATCTACAAGTTGCTAATTTATGACCTTCGAAACAAAGCTTCCAATGCCAGGTCAAGTTGATATAAATTAGTCTTCTTATTCTTCAAAAATAAAAAGGTTGATATAAAGTTTAGGATTAAGAAAAAATATTCACAAGGTGGTGTTTGTTTTTTTTTTTTATATTGCTTCAGCATAGTATATTTATCATATTGTAATTTTAAAAGACATATCATTCTATTTACCTTTTTTCTATACAATCTATACAATCTACCAAGCCATTAAATAAAAATCTGCATTGATATTTTTGAGGTGATCATAAGAAAAAAATGTAATTGTTCATAAAGTGTGGACGGTGGTGAAGATTTGCTGTCTGTACTTAGTTTGGCTAAGTTTTGGTCCAAACTAAAATTTCATGAGAATACTATGAGACTCCCAGGAAATCTAGAGAGTAAGGGCATTTCAAGGTTGGTTTGCCCACTCGGTAGGACGGGTTTTATGATGCTCAATCGTATGTTGATGCATAGAAGTGCACAAAATCTCTCTCTACTTAGTTCGATCCTTTGTCAATCATTTTAAAGTTTCTTTGGTAGCTCCACAGCAGCACAGCCTCGACATCCCACTTTTCGGTCCATTTGGCCACCTCTATCTCCTACAAGAGTGAAGTTTTTTTTTATGGATTGTTATTCATGGGAATCTTTCAACTCGTGCTTACCTTGCTTGATGTCACATTGTTGATCAGTTTGCTTGTGATTTCTGTAGCAACTAGGGAACACAAGATCACAAATTCATTGTATGTTTGCTAGATCTATATGGTGCAACATCCTTGCTGCTTTTGGAGTTCAATAGGTTGTTCCCATAACCACTCTGAGTTTTATTGGTAGTGGTGTTCTATGGTGTGAGAATCTTTGCAGCGGCAATTTTGTAATACTTTGTGGATGCTTCCTGCTTGGGAGATAAGGAAATCGAGAAACTAAAGGATTTTCAAGCAGGACACTACTTCATAGGATGATAATATTTTTCGATGTATATTGCGTAGTATTTTCTTCTTGATATGTACATACGGACTTTTATTCCTCATGTTATGTTGTTTTTAGATGTCCTAACATTTTGAAATGTGAGATTTTCCCGACTTTTTCTATGCCACATCTTATGGTTGATTAATTAAATTTACTATTGATAGAAAAAAAGATGGGAAATTTGTTGGAGAGGTAGTTGAAAATGCTCTAAAAACACAAGCCATAATTTGGCCTAGGATCCTCTCCCAAAGATTTATGCACTTCTGATAAGTGCTAGTACTACAAATAATTTAGACAATGTTATCTCTGATGCCATATTGAAATTGAGTTTATCTCTATCCAAAAAGGTTTCTATATATGAGAGAATTGCGCATTGAAGAAAAATAAAAAGAGTTTATCTAAAAGGCTTCCTATCACATTTATAAAATAATCTACAATGCTTAAAGTTATTTAATGTGAAATACTTCAACAGAAAAGTAACCTACAGGCTACAAGCTAATTATGACATAGGTTAGCAATAGAGTTAAAAACTACAAATTTATATATTTTATTAAATTTAACCTATTCTTTAAAAATTAGTCTCGAGTAGCCTGAGTTTTAATCGTTTTCTGTTAATGTAATCCGTTAAACTCTCTAAGATGGCATGCTTACATGGACTAAATGCTGATGTGTACAGCCACGCCTTTGATTGTAACATAAAAAATTCAAAACCAACATAAAACTATAATCACTAAAACCAATCGAAACCAAAACTAAAAACAAAACCAAAACCAAAACCAAAAGAGAAACTCAAACCCAACAGTAAAGTCTTAAACCCAACCCCAAACCTCCATCCCCTTCTAAATCGGTGCAGTCCCCTTCTCCATTTTTCATCCTCTAAGAGCAAGTTCAACAACACTCCCCATCCACTTCCTCAAAATATAATATTTTATTACACTATTCATCCCAAAATTTTAAACATAACTCTACTTTTCCTACAATTTAACTCATTTTTTTAATATTTTATTAATAAATTAACTAATAATTTATCTAGAGCTACAATACTTCAATAAAACTAAGACATCACTATTCACTCTTAAATATTATTCATCTATTTTATCAATAAAATATTCACTTTTTTAATATTTTCTCTTTTTAATACATAAGCGAGAAATCCTGATGAGAAGAAGATGAAATGAGAGAGAGTAGGACTGATCGGAAGAGAAGGATAGAGAGTGAGGAAGAACTTAAGAAAGCAAGAAAGCATAACGATGATGTTTGGGTTTTTGGGAATGTCAATCTCTTCTACTCTGCTTCTCTTCTGCTTTTTTTTTTTTTTAAAGATTTAGGATCTACTCAACTAAGATAGGTGTTGAAGAAAATTTAAGAAGCAGAAAGTGAATCCAATTGCTTTAAGGTTAATTTCAGAAACTGAGACAAGTGGGATTTTTTTTTTAGGTGTTGATGAGCTTTGAATCTGGATGTTTTTTATTTCTGTCTTTGTTCAATCGTTTTTGCTTTTGATTTGCTTTAAAGAGTAAAATTTGGCTTTGATGCCATGGCATTCTGCTTGACCGACGCTGGTGGGAGAGAGAAGACGATGAGGGCTTAGTGGTGGAGACCGAATGTTAGAGGTTGGAATGGCAGTGGCGTTGGAGGTGGGAGTTACTGGGTGTCGAAGAAGGGGATGGAGGTTTGGGGTTGGGTTTTTAGTATCTGTTTTGGTTTTGGTTGGTTTTAATGATTGGTTTTATGTTTTTAATCATTTTATATTAAAACCGTAACCATGGCATCTCAGAGTTTAACGGATTACATACATTAACATTTAACGGAAAATTAACGGGCCATATTTAATACCAAAATCAAAGTTCAGACTACTTGAGCCTATTTTTCAAAAAATAGACTAAATTTGATAAAATGTATAAAGTTTATGAGTAATAATAAAATTAGTTATCCTTAATAGCATATCAATATCAATCTTGTATCAATAGAATTTCTTAATTCAGTCGGTTTAACTTTCTAATGACTTGTTTGATTTTTTGTAAACTTCGTGGCTTGACATCTTAAGCACCTTTACCTGTCAAGTCTTTAACTTCAACAACTGAAAAAGAGGACACATAAGCCATGACATCTAGCTTCCACCAACACAAAGAAGTCACTTTAAAATTGTTGTTGCCTTAGAAAATGAACAATAATAATAATAAGAACACCTTTCGGGAATTGTGAACGTCACTTTGAAATCTGCAAGCACAAAAACACAATAATGTCGGGTTGTTCCCCGGGAGAATCTCCAATGCTCAAGTTAGTAAGGATTTTGACAGAGTTGCTGGTTTGCTTGCTGCATTTGTTGGGTTGTTGTAACCAAGGTTTCACCAGCTCGTCCAATGATGACCCATTGTTGTTTGATTGAACATGTTGGCGTGGCTGACATTGTTGATAATTATTTTGTTGTGACACATTCCCATACTTGAAATTAGGATGGTCCATCTACCCCGGATTGTTAGAATTCGAGTAAGGGTCGTACCATCTTTGATGTTGCCCACCACAATAGTTCACAGTATTGAGTTGAGCCCAACTATCCTTATCCTGCAATGAAGGGCATAAATCAGTAAAGTTCCCTTGTATGCCACATATCCAACAGATTTGAGCTTTCAATGGTTGTTGGCCTTGATTGGTGGCCAATTTATTCATTACAGAGACTGTTTGTTATAGCAAATTAGCAATATCATCAATTCTAGTATCAGAGGATTTTACAGTTACCTCATTTACTCTCGTCAAGGTAAATTCTGACTTTGTACTGAACTGTTGAGAGTTGGCAGCCATTACAGAGATCAACTCACGTGCTTCCCTCGGTGTCTTGCTGATTATTGTGCCTCCACTAGCTGCGTCCATCATCCTCCTCTCTAATGGAAGCAACCTATCATAAAAATACTGAATCAAAAGCTGTTCGCAAATCCCATGTTGTGGGCAGCTAGCACACAATCTTTTAAACCGTTCCCAATATTCGTACAGAGTTTCAGAATCCTTCTGTTTGGTACTGCAAATTTCTCTCCTCAAGTTTTAAGCTCTAGAGGCAGGAAAGAAACTCTCTAAATAGTCGCACGATATCAGTCCAAGTATTAACTAAACTAGGAGGTAAATAAAATAGCCAGTCTTTTGCTCTGTCAGCCAAAGAAAACGGGAATGCTCGCAGTTTAATTTGGTCTTCTGAGATACCTTACGGCATGAAGTTGGAGGAAACAATATGAAATTCCTTAAGGTGCTTGTTTGGGTCTTCGCTCTCAATGCTATGAAATTTTGGAAATAAATGGATCAAACCTGATTTAAGCTCAAATCCAACATTCAGCTGCTAATATTGGATACAAAATGGTTACTGAAAAAATGGTGGAGCATCCAACTCTCTCAAAGTTTGCTCTGTTGGAGCAACAGGTATACCAACAAGTGGAACAACATGTAGTGCATTATCATCAGCCATGATGATGTCAGAATTAGTGTTGGATGAAAAATCAAAAGTCTTTGCAAGTGTATTAGGTAGAGGCAGTCCTAAAGAAGAAGCTTGTGCCTTGCGCAACTATGCCTCCTTTCACAGTCTCCTTGTTGTTTTCTCTATCTCTGGGTCGAAATGGAGTTCACCTGCAGAAGAAGAAGAAGAAGAAGAACACATACAAACAACAAAAAAAAAGTAAAGTAGTTAGACAAAATCTTTGACACCAGTCCCCGACAATGATGCCAAAATTTGATGGGTGTCAAATCAGCAAATTAAATTAGCTACTCAAAATATAATATGAATACAGTGGTGAGCATGGTCGAATCCTCAAGGACTAGCAAAGTTAAGTCTAATTACAAAAATAAAACAGAAAATAATAAAGTTGTTTGGAAAAGAGTTTGTGAGCAGCAAAATTAAACTGAATGAAGAAAACAATTAACAATTGCAGAATTAAAAGAAATGAAGATCAATAATATAAAGGCCTAGTCAAGGTGTTGTCTCAGTATCACTTCTCGAATCGATAACAAGAATGAAATATCAATCTCAATTATTCACATAGGCAAGTTATAGTTATAGGTGACGCACTCAGTAATCAATCTCTACATACTGTTTTGGTAGCCCGAGGATGCCTTGTAGACTACTTCCTTTACCAATAAACAACCATCGGGATGCCCTGCAGGATTTAATCTATCAGCAGCAATACACACTATAGAGACCCTACCCTAGCCAGTGAAATCGGAATGCCGCAATTCATTTAAACCAGATTGTTTAATTTTTTTAACACTAATCGAGGTCTCTACATGAATTAAGCTAAGTTACCACTAATTGTCATATTGCAATCACGAATCTACAACCTAACTAGCAAAATACTACTTCATCAATCAATCTAACCGGCCAGAATTAAATCAATCAACAAAGAAATATCAACACATTCAAGAGCAGGAATCAAACAAATACATGAATAAATCAAGAACAATTAACACATTAATCTTCACAATTCAGAGAAGGTTAACCTTGACTAACCTTGACTAGAAAAAGATTAGCTACACATAAAAGAAATAAGAACACAAGAAGAATGTGGCCGTTGTGTTCTTGCCGTCCAAAACCAGAATGGGAGAGAGATAGTGCCAAACAATATAGTGGCTGCTATTTATATCAGCAAGCCAATTATAACCTAATGTTAAATTGTTCCAAAAATATCCTTCAAGGGCTACTAAAGTCATCCTGTGTGTTTCCTTATCAGAGAAGCCTTCAATCTTCACGGGTCCAGCTGTTTCAGTCAATTAATCCACGTCAGATTAAATTATATTGTGTTTTCCAGAAGAGCCCATCATGTCATGGCCATGACGAGAGTACCTTGAATCTGGTTTCTCAGAAAACAGCTCCAAATCCAACCTTTTTATCCAAATCAACCCCTTGGAGATCACCATGAACAAAACAACATAAAACATAGGGAACAATAGACATAAAACACACAAAATAACATAAAATAAATAATCAAAGTATACATGAAATGTATGCTAACATCATCATTCCTTATTCATTGTTGCACCTCATCACTCGTCTCTCATTGTAATGCTTTATTATAGGCAAATTGGTCCAAGTGTCCTTCTCGAACCAAGATCTCAATTTGATTCTTCAGTCCTCGACACTTGTTCATGAAGTGTCCACTAGTATCACGGTATTTGCAATACGCGTCCACACTCCTTCCCAAAGTTTGGCAGGTCTTTGGAGGAAAAGTGATGAGCCCTAAGCCTCTTATCACTACCAAGATGGTTGAGCTCGACTTGTTCAGTGGTGTGTACTTTTCGAGGTGTGGACCATAATGTATCAGTGAGTCTTCTGACTTCTCCTTCTTTTTGCTCGACTCCTCCTGAGCCTCTCTTTCCTTCCTTTTATTCTCTTTATCATCCTTAGTTCCCGCGATATTATGACCTCAGCTTGCAAGGTGTACTTGTTGGCTCGAACAAAGAGATAGGCCAAAGTCTTAGGTTGGTCTAGAGACAAGGACTCTTGTAGCTGCATCGATCGCGTCCCTTGTAGCATTGCGGTCATTGCCACTCCCGGTTGTGGATCGTGAACTTCGAGAGTGAAATTTCTAAATCTATCCACGTACTGTCGAATAGTCTCTTTATCATTCTGCCTCACGCTCAGCAAGTATGTGATATCATTTTTTATCTTACTGTTGATGATGAAGGCGTTGATAAACTCCTTCCTGAGCTGCTCAAAGCAAGAAAGTGACGCTTCCTTCAATCCATTGAACCAAGAACATGCATGGTCCTTCAACGTTACTGAAAACGTGCGGCACATGATGACGCCCTCCCATCCATGAAGCATCATGATGGCCTCGTAGTTTTGAACATGCTCGTATGGATCCTCCTTTCCCGAGAAGGTTAACGGTTGTTGCATCTTGAATTTTGGAGGAGGTGGATTTTCCATAACCTCCTTGGTCAACATAGATTTTTCTTTCTTTTGCTGCTCCTCCTCAGCAGGAACCAACTTCTTCTGCTCGAGCACTTCCTTGATCATCTCACTCACGTTCGCCGCTTCTTGATCATTCATCGAGGACTGGGTCTCTGCTTCAGCCTTTCTTAGAGAAACTCGAGGTCCTCATTTGCAAGTACTTTCCACCATCACTGAGAAGTTCTCCCTTCTCGCCCCGGCCCGAGCTTCAAGAACAGGAATGTCAAAGTGCTCTTGACGAGATGGAGGATTTGGTTGCTCAGGAACGTGAGAGAGTTGATGTTGGCTGGGTGTAAGCGCGCAATGTGGGTGATCAGCTAGTGGAATGGTCGGGACAACATTTCCTAAGGCTCCTGCTCCAACTCTAACTCTCATTGCATCCTCCTCGGGACATCCATATTGGCTTGAAGGTGTCTGCACCATGATGAAATGAGTAGGTAGATGTTGGCTAACTTCTCGAGCGTCTACGACCAAGGCTTTTCGTTAAGTTCCCATAGACAACACCAATTATTGTTGCCTTAAAAAATGAACAACAATAATAATAAGAACAACTCTCGGGAACTGTGAATGTCACCTTGAAACCTGCAAACACAAAAACACAATAAGGTCAGGTTGCTCCCCAGGGGAATTTTCGACGCTCAAGGTAGTGAGGATTTTGACAGAGTATAGGCGTGTTCAACTAGTAAAACTTATCTCAACAAGTAGCCTCTGAAGACTATTTATAGATGGTGAGTAAATGAGTGTCATTAACTTCCCATAACATTTGCTGTTAATGAAGATTGTAACGTTTTTGTTACACTCTTAAATGCATCGAGTATGTTTTATTACCCATATCATGCGAAAAATTAATAATTTAATTTCATTCTATAAATAGATCAATTTCATTCCATCATTCACTACAACAAGCCTCACTGTGCAGTTTTATCTTCCAACACAAACCTTGAAGCAACATGGAAAATGAAGTGGTTCTGCTGGACCTGTGGTCAAGCCTTTATGCAATGAGAGCAAGGCTAGGTTTGGCGGTGAAGGGAGTGAAGTATGAGGCTAAAGAGCATGATCTGATAAATAAGAGCTCTTTGCTTCTTGAGATGAACCCAGTTCATAAATTGATCCCAATTCTTATTCACAATGGAAAACCCATTTGTGAATCAGTTGTTGTACTCCAATACATTGACGAGGTGTGGCATGATCACAAGCCTCTCTTGCTACCTTCTAACCCTTATCAACGATCTCAAGCAAGGTTTTGGGTTGATTATGTCGAGAAAATGTGCCCCAAAATCATATTTTCTTTATTTTTATTTTCCTTATTTATTTTCACTTGTTTATTTCCAATATATATAGAACAAAGAATTGAACTTCAACCACACCTCAACAACACTTTCTCTCTACGGCCGAGCCATCTCCACCAACAATTTCTCTTCACAACACCAAATCACTAACACTACTAACCCACAAACCTCAACAACACCCACACTTCCTTTCTCTCTTATACTCTATATAAGCCACAACACCATTCTCTCCCAATTTATTCTCCTCACATTTAAAGCACAAAACCCAATCCTCTTCCTTCATGTTCGGTTCCACAGAGAGAGCTTTCTTTTTGGGATGATTCTACTTCTCTTTTTGCGACCCTTCTCCTTGTCGACAATGGTTTTGGTCTCAATCTTTTGCTTTTCCCTCCATTCTTTTTTCTCTTTTTTTATTCCAATTTAATCAATGCTGGGTTTTTGGTTTTGGTCTCTCATGGTGATATGAAGGAGGGAGCAGTGGTGGCTTAGTGGGTTTTGGTCGGAGTTCAGATGTGGGTGGGTTTCATATGTGAAATTCAGTCGTGGGTTTTCGTCGACGTTTTGATATGGTGAATTTCAAATGTTGGTCGGAGATTGTCGTCTTAAAAGTTAGTAGAGAGAGGGTTGGAGGCGAAACTGAAGGTTGAAGGTTATGGCCTTATGGGTTTCGGTTGTTGTGACCTTTTTTGAAAAGAAAAAAAAAAACAGAATTTAAAGAGTCGTCTGAAAAAAAAACCTTAGGAGAGGGACAAATTTGTTGTGCCACTTGGACATGTGATGTGGCAAAGTTAGTCCATGTGGCACATGTTGCCCAGACCCAGTAAGCTTCCCGTCGCCAGATGCAAGCAGAGACGACCATAGTGACGACGCGGAACTCGAGTCCATACTTTGATTACCGTTTGGAACCGAAATCGAGATTAATGACCACAGCGCAAAAACTCGCATACTTCAGTGACCGCGAATGAAATTAACCCCTAAATACTATGTTAAGTCTGTTTAAATTGAGTATATATTCTCTAAACCCAGCTACTTTACATCACTCTTTTCTTTTATGAACGAATAATTAATGCCCATATGATCAATATGCTGATTTTGTTGATTATTATAATCAAGAATGGATACAAAATGTTTCTTTGCTATATTCTTAATTTCTAATTTCCATTTTTTTTCAGTAGGGATATTATATGATGTATCTCGTAAAACATACTTAAAAATTAATTTTGAACCGATCAATCATCCAAAGATGCTGGAAGTAATGACTGACTTTACCGTAATCCACATCATAATCCGCAACAATGATTCCGCAAATTCTAATTTTATTTGCACAAAAAGAAAAATCTATCATTGATCTAAATTCTAACATTTGATGTTTTGATCTAAGTTCTAATATTTGATGTTCTTTTCTTTGGTATTTTTTAACCAATGTTTAACAACAAAATAATAGATCATTTGTAATCTAATGGTATTGAAACGTAGTCTTTAATACTAAAGATCCAAAAATTAATTTTGAATTATATAAAAGAAAAAATATGTGTATTTTCATTTCAAGACAAGTTTTTTTGTCTTGAATGAAAACACGAAGTTGTCCCGCTAATTTACTAAAATATTTCAAAAACCAAACACAATTTTATAAGCTGTATCGATTCAAAACAAGAAAACTTGCGTTGAAAAAAGATACTAACACACTATCCAAACTGCAAAAAAAAAAAAAACAAATAACAGTAAGTTAAGGATATCTAATTGCAGGTCTCCCACGTCGGTGGAATATCCACAGAAATTATAATAATACACCACCCACAGTGTACATCTTTTTCTTTTCCTTCCTATTTCTCTCTTTTTTTTTTTCTTTTATCTCAATGCTTCCTATTTTTTATTAGTTGTCACTTTCAGACGATCAAATCAAAAGAATCCAACAACAACGATAAATGTCGCAATAACAACACTCATGTATACATGTTGGCTTCCACTTCCAGAAGTTTGACGACGTAGTGGTAAATGTTTTCATCATATATGTCACAAGTCGGTCCCAGAATATTCGAGTACAATAATTTCCACTACTTAGCCACACAATTAGCTTTAGGCACAGTCTTATTTTAGGAGAAAACAACGAAACGTGCATATATTATATGCTTCATAATTTTCATGTGTTTACAAATTTATTTCGGCGCTGAAATGCTGTACAAGTTGAACAAAGCTTTGGCTGTGAAATTTTGTCCATTAGTTGACACTTCAAAAGCTTGAAAATTGACTGTGCAATAAGATGAGATATATGAAATTAGGTATTTATCTTGATTTTTGTCCTAAAATTTGAAGATTTTTGAGTTCTAGCTGTCAAAGTAGGTCGTCATAGCTATATATATGATCATATAGGATAGATATTACCGCTTTCATATGCAGCTTTAGTTCACAGTTTCCACATATTAATCACGCGCGTTCAAAATGTTATTTAAAAAAATGTTTGTTATTATTTTTATGTTAAATCGATTGCACTTCTTTTATCATGAATCATGACAATAAAAACTAGTAAATTCAAATATAATGTTTACAACTATTATTTAGTAGTGATTTCATTACACATAACTCACAAAGCAGTGAATTATTAGCAGAAAAGACAAAATTCAAAGATGGAGGGAAACCTGTTAAAACTAATTACAACTAGTTCCAACAGAAAACAGTATTAGAACATTAATAATTTAATCCCGTAATACTAATCTCTCTGAATTTATATTTCATACAAAATCTAACGTAAGTAATAGAACGAAGAATAGTATCATCTTTTTGACTTGGGATTATAATTATCACAAATTTATCACCAATAGCATTTGATTAGTTTAATTGTTAAGTGTTAAGAGGAAAGAATGCCGCGGGCCTTGTAACCCACCGGTAGGTAATCCGGTTGTTGCTTGACCACCTGGGTTTGAAACCGACGACATGCAAAAAATGGGTGTGTGCTTTGATAACTCCTCGTATTAGGTTGAAGCCAGGAAAAGAAAAAGAAAGAATGACATGTAATTTATTGCCACATCAATAACATATCCCGTCAATAATGTATCAACACCAGAGTAGCATTACTAATTAACAATGTTTGTAAATATTGTAAAAATTGATGTTTTTGTTAAATTGTAAACATTGTGATAAAGATGTTTCATTGCCGAACTATCATTACGTACCATAATAATTGATATGCAATAGACCCCTGCTGCAAAATGTTACAAGGTCATTCTCTTACCACAATAACTTAGCCGACCAATCACACAGAATGTGTACCGTATAGGATGGATTCTAAAAATAGATCTTTGCTTCATCGTCATACCAGATTTTGTAGGTCATGAGGTAAGAGGAAGATGACCTAACCTCACTTACTTCTCATAAGACATCCCTCTTTCTCTCTCTCCCTCATTTTTCATTATTCTCCAGCTGGTAACTGATTTATTTATTTGTGTGGATTCCCCAAAACAACTGTGGGATCTCGTCTAACTTTTTTCTTATCTTATAGGTTTCTATTGGACTTATTGATATGATACTACAGTATTCGATGAAGCACTATCGATATGTTGTATGTCAAATGAATTGTGGTGTTCCAAATGAAGTTTCACTGTCATTTGACACTATCTCCCTTTGCAGTACTATTTGCTAATTAACACTTGTTACATGTGTTGTTATAAAGTCTTGCTAGCTAACAATGCATTTAGAATATATATATATATATATATATATTCCAAATGCATTGTTATATATATATATATATATCCATCATATGCTTAATATGCGTGAAAAATATCTTTTAATTTCTTATGTGTAAGATTGAAATCTTTAGTGGATAGAATAGGGACTGTCCCCATAGATAAGTCTGTATATTTCGGGGGGAAAAAAATACGTTCCACTTCTGTTAAGGTAAAAAATTGTTCTAATCAATACCTTTCAACCCGATGATTTTTTTGATAGGTATAGTGTTTTAATTAAAATCTCAGCTATCAAAACAGTGGTTGGACAAAAATTCTTATGGACTACTTTATAGGCTAACACCACACGTATGATCAAAGCATTGCAAAAAAATTACTAGTGAACCTAAGAAAAAACAGTATTCGGGTATACATCATACTATCATAGCCAGAGTAGCAAAAATCACTGTGTCTACATCTCAAGAGATACACAAAATATGAAATACAACGAAAAAGAAGATCCTCAGCCGATGAGTCCTTCTGTGAAAATATTCTCCGGTTCTTGGACTTCCAAATTTCCCATGCCAACAATAGCCACAGTGTCTTCCGAAAGGATTTTTACAACCGGTCTTGCATCAGATGTATCCACTGTTCAAAGAAACAAGTAGCTGAAATAGATGAAACCCATAAAAAATCCAAAAAAGGATAGCACATTATTCCATACTTTCCTTGAAAAGTGACAGTGAATAAGTATGTGATCTTATGTCTCTTCACCTCCACACACGTCACAAGAAGCTCGATCTTCAGTGATAATGTTGCGTTGACAAAGGACGACCATGCAGCTCTGTAGTGGGGCTTCATTATCATATTTGAGATAAAAAAAATTCTGGTAGCAAGTGACAAAGGATTGAACTGAGTAACCAACTTTATCTAGCTGCCATATCAATTTATAATGGTCATAGGAATCAAGAGAAACAGTTTCCAACTGAGCAAGTAGCTGCCGAAGGAATTCCTGTTCATCCAACCGAAGTCTTCTTCTCTAAATCATGGTTCCAGCAAGTTCATTAGAAGGATCCATTGAGGCTCTAATCTGGAGAGGCATTTGCTCAACAGAAATTGAAGGATCATTACATAAATTAAATAATTCAGAAAAAGAAGAGCTTAATACCCCAATATTGCACCAAATATCTGTCCAAAAAGTAGCTGAGAGATTCCAGATTTTATCACCATGAAGCAATTGTTGAAAAATAAGTTCCAAGCTCCAGGCTTTGTGAGAATATTGCTTCTAATGTTGCGCCAAATGTGAGAAATAGCTTCAACCCCTACAAATTGTTTATTTAGTAGTAAATATATTAGTTTTAGACAAATTTTATCTTTTAAGACTACTGTTTTAATATCTAATATGATTATCACTTTTTGTAAAAAGAAAAAAGAAAGTTATTCTTTAAAAAACCAGCTTACGGTTTTTTTTTTCACTACTCAATAGGTTTTCGAACTAATAGTATTAAGGTTGCTCTCTAACTTTTCAAAAATTAGGATAACTGTTAATTTTACGAGAAAACCCTGAAATAATTAATGTTCCAAATCACTTTAACTAATTGTTACATACAAAAGAAGCGGTTTTTGCAGAATGATGCTACAGGAGTACTTTATGAAAGGCATTGTAACAGACTCTGATTTGTATGCCTTTTCTTCTATTAATAATATGCTTTGCCATTGCTTGGTCTGGAGCCTGCCTAGCAGGGTCGGGACCAAGTAATGCCATTTGAACGGGAAATTAGCTTAGTTAGATCGTCGGACAAATGCATGACCATTTTCACGAACAAAGAAGCGGTTTTGTTGGCGTACATGATTTCTTTATTATTAGAAGCAGTTATGCTACTTTATTTTGTGACATTACAACTACACTTCTCTACCAATTTGAATATTTATATTCAGAAAAAAAAGGATATTCAGAGAGAATTAAAAAAAAAAGGATAACAGGTATTGTTGAAGAGGAGAATTTGATGTTGAGATCTTCAGATATATTTGAAAATGAAGAAGATGCCTTTTATTTTATGATCTTATCATGTGGATATCTTACCTACTATCAGATTTTTCTTATCTATATATAACTGATAATTTGGTTTCCATTGCACCCATATCTCACTGATTTTGCCATGTGTATATCATTGCATTTTATAACTGAAGTACTGTCTATATATGGTATATATGATCTATTTGGATTATATTTCAATTCGCATAAGGAGATTGTAAGAATCGTAATCTCCTTTCTACTTGTGAAATTGTATTTTGTTGTTTTAGATTTTTATTTTTATTTATTACAAGTTTTGGTTTTACCTTTTATTTTTTTTATTTAAAAAATGAACCTCAATAATTTGAGAATTGATTCTAATACGATAAACTACAAGCTCATTAATACAATTATCTGTTTTATAGTGGAAATTTTGCATTTCATTAAGATGCAGTTGGATTTTTTTGTTCAATATCTTGAATTTGTGTTTAACATCATATAACATAGCAAAGAGGTGAGCTTTGATTCTAAGAATAAAGAGGTGAACTTTGATTCTATTTTAAAATTTAGGATTAACTTCATCTAAAAAACACTTTGCGACAAAGATCGTAGAATTTTTACATAATTATAAGTTTATGACATCTTTTCTTGTTAAATGTAAGATTTTAAACAAGATGCTTGCAAAAGAAATAGTGATTATTTGTAATACTAATATCCATTACATTATTAATCCCAGTTTTCAAATTAACTACTATAAGTATATGTTTAAATTTACCCTAATAATGGTAATTAATTTCATGTTGGATTCTTTCTGTTTTATATTCCTCCATTGATGATCGATGAATTTTAATTTAATTTTTAAAATTATAAGAATTCAATTTAACTTGAAGATAATATAAAATATTATTTCTTTATATCAGCAAATTTATTTCTTTCCCTATTTTTTATTTATAAATAATATTTTTGACATAATTACTCTATCAATCGCCATAATTAGTGGCATCAATCCCATCTGAGATGCAAAATCATTATCACAATCCTTATCATGAATTGGAAAAATTAGGTAAATGTACATATAGATCTGTGTTGCTCTAGATTTGGAAAAGAACGGAGGAAACAAACAAGAAAAAGAAAAGAAAATACACATCCCATTTCAGAGGTAATTACCGAAGAAATATGCATATGCCGCAATCCATCCAAATCAACTCATTGCCATTCCTTTTTTTAAGGCTTAAAAACCATGTGACTTATTTCCTTGCCCCATCTTTTCAAACATTTGTCTGAATTTTTAATTTCCAAAAAAAAAGTATTTGTCTTTCAATTTTTAAATTATTTTTTAATAATTAATCACCAATAATTCCCTCCTTACCCCACCTTTCAGGCTTTCACCATCACCACCGTACAGCACAACACGGTCCACCCACAATTTTTAATTCATTATATATGCCCTTCCCCTCCATTTCCATCCTTCCATCTCTCAAATTTTCCCTCTTTCTCCAAATCTCTAAAAAACCATGTTCATCTCTTTAATAATCTTCTTTGGTTTAGGGTTTTTTTTCTTGTTTTCTTTCTTCTTCTCAATCTTTCAAGAACTATTCGACCGAAAATGCCAATATCACTCCAAGACCCTTGCCACTGCCGGTGGTCGTCCACGTTCATATCCAGTGGTAGGATGTCTGGTGTCGTTTTACAAGAACCGCCATCGTTTGTTGGACTGGTATACCGATCTTTTATCGGCGTCACGGACACAAACGATAATTATTAATCGGTTCGGTGCTAGACGTACTATTGTAACAGCCAACCCTGCCAACGTAGAACACGTGCTCAAATCCAACTTCACCAACTTCCCTAAAGGCAAACCTTTTACAGACATCCTCGGGGACCTTCTTGGTTGTGGCATTTTTAATGTTGATGGTGAATTATGGTCGTCTCAACGTAAATTAGCTAGTCATGAGTTTAGTACTAAGTCTTTGAGAGAGTTCGTTGTTAAAACGCTTCAAGAAGAAGTGGATAACCGGTTAATG
>CAODLS012463968.1:0-11803 GCA_948243855.1 Flueggea neowawraea | reverse complement strand
CGATCTTCATGACCTCAGCCTGAAGTATGTATTTGTTGGCTCAAACAAAGAGATCGACCAAAGTCCTCGGTTGGTCTAGGGACAATGACTCTTGTAGCTACACTGATCGTGTCCCTTGCAACATCGTAGTCACCGCTACTCCAGGTTGTAGATCGTGAACTTCGAGAGTGGCATTCCTAAATCTATCCAAGTATTTTTGCAGAGTCTTCTTCTCATTCTGCCTCACGCTCAACAATTACGTTGCGTCCTTTTTGCGCTTGATGTTAATGATAAATGCATTAATGAACTCCTTCCTTAATTGATCAAAATAAGAAAGAGAAACCTCTTTCAGTCCGTTGAACCATGATCGAGCTTGATCCTTTAGCATGATTGAGAACGTACAACACATGATGTCATCCTCTCATCCATGAAGTATCATGATGGCTTCATAGTTCTGAACATGCTCGTGCAGGTCCTGCTTTCCTAAGAAAGTCGGCAACGAGGGCATCTTGAACTTTGGAGGAAGAGGTTTTCCTATAAGATCTTTGGTGAACAGAGCTTTTGCTTTCCATTGCTCCTCCTCCGCAGGAACCAATTTCTTCTGCTTGAGGATTTCTTCCATTATTTTCCTCACGTCTACCACTTCTCGAACACTCATTGAAGATTGAGGCTCTGCTTCCACCTTTTTCGGAGGAGCCCTATACTCTCCTCTATATGTGTTTTCCACCACCTCCTAGTAGTTTTCCCTTCTAGCCTTAACTCGAGCATCAAGAACAGGAATAGTAACATCAAGGCGCTCATGGCGAGATGGAGGATTCAGCTGCTCAGGCACTTATGTGTTTTAGTGATGACTTTGATGTACAACGTCACGCCCTTCTGGGACTCCTCCACTTTGAACATTTTGGGCATAAGCACGTAACGTGGGCGAGAGTTGTGCCTGAGGAAGAAGTTGTTGGAGCAAGGTCGCCATCTCGGTCAATGCCTTCTGGTTCTCCTCATTATGCTTGCTAAGTGTTTCATAGTCTGCAAGTGGAATGGTAGGGATGACAATTCCCAAGGCTTCCACTCCAATACCGACTCTCCTCGCATCCTCCTCTGGATGACCAACATGATTCGAATGTGTTTGCACCATGGTGAGTGTTTTAGGTGATATTGATGTACTTCTTCTTGATCATCAATGAATAAGGCTTTTCGTTCAAGTTTTCCCACAGAAAATGTCAATTATTGTTGTCTCGAAAAATGAACAGCAATAAAGAATAAACTCGAACACTTGGTGAATCGTGAACGTTGCCTCGAGACCTGAAAACGCAGAACACGATGAAGTCGAGATACTCCCCGGGGAGTCTTTGACGCTCAAGTTAGTAGAGAATTCGGCAGAGTATCAGTGAGAGTGGGGAATAGAGCATACCTTGACTAGTTGTTCTCATGTCTATTTAATAGAGATGTGTCTATTGAATGAATGTTGTAACGTCGAGTAACGTTCCTTATTGATGACTGTCCGTAAAGTTTCCGTTACATTTCAGGATTAAATATATTAAATGACGCATGTCTCATCAAGAATAAATTATAAATATTAGATCAAAATAAGTACATTAAGAGTACGAGATTGATTTAGTAATTAGTAAACTCTTCTCTCTCATTTCTAATATTTTTATATTCACACATGCTATATAATAGCAAGCTCACACAGTGAGTACAATTCACCAAAAAAAATGCTCACACAATGAGTAAAAATTGTTTTTTTGAATTTTTCTATAACGAGAAAAGAAAACATTAGATCAAAACAATAAGAAAAAATGAGTACATGTAGAGTACATGTGGAGTACATGTGGAAAAAACAAACCAAAGCCAAGGATGCCTTCAACAAACACATCACGACTCACAATGCTTCATTTCTCCACCACATCAAGGCAGCCACCACCTTCTCTCCATTTCTTTAATTCCTTTACCCCTCTCTTGTCAGGTTAGTTTCAATTTTCTTGTCATGAACTTGGACCCTCTTGTTCTTCTCTTCCTGCAATAAGAAGAAACGTCGAAATAGTGTAAATCTTAACAATAATAAAGTAACAATCGATTCCCCATCCATACTAACTCTACAATCGAAAGCTATATAGACATTTGGCAGGTTATTCCAAAATAGAAAAAGATTCTCATTACCAAACTAATAAAATGTTACGAAGTAGTTTAAGAATTATGACTTGATAGCTTTCAATCAAACAGATTAGTAAAATTTGTTTCTTCTTGGTCGCATCTAAGTTGTGAATCAAAACACATGATAGAATGTGAAGGACGAATAAACTCGAATATTAAACAAGAACAAAAATCTGAAAACTGTCAATAAGCAACGCAAATAATGAACCCTCCATCCTTTCTAAGTTAACCATCTGTGAGCGTAACTTATTATCTCAGGCCACCTCTTGCATGTCAGCAAAGTACGCGATACCTCCTAACACAAAGATTAAGGGAAAATGATTAGTGAAAAGCGTCAATAATAAATTAAGTATGCAACGACATGAAATAACCTGCCAAATAGTAGAGAGGAGTGACTCTTATGCCCATCAACAAACGAAAATCAAAACAAGACAAAGAAAAAGAAAGCTAGAGAGGAGTGACGAAGAAAGAGAGCGAACAACGGTGGAGGCAGAGGAACAAAGAGCAGAAAGGAAGGAAAAAAAGGTTACACAGGAGACAGAGAGAGAGAGAAAGAGAGAGAGAGAGAGAGAGAGAGAGAGAGAAGAACGAAGGAGAGGGTGGGTGAGGAGAGAGAAGTTTAAAAAATGATATTAATATTATTTTATTGTGAAAATTAAAAATAAAACTGTTCTCTAATAGAAATTAGATTATTTTAGTGCCAAATGTGAAATGTGAAAAAAAAAGTGTCAGATGGTGTAATTTCTTTTTTTTTTTTTCTATTTTGACTCCCTAATTCAATCATTTTGCATACCTAATTTTACAAACTCTCCTAAAAAGTTAATGTATATGCATTTTAACTAGCAAAATATTCCTAGATGGCTAAAATATCTATAAGGTATAAATAATTTTTTTTGTAAATATTGTAGACACAAATTAATAAAATTTCTTTATTTGTGTAGCATAACAATTGCTCATAACATTTTTTTTTGCCAAAATAAACGTATTGCTTTCCCAGCCAATCCAAATATCATCCACGTGTCGAAGACCCAGGAGCTAGCTAATGACTGCTGACTCAGATTGGCCATGATTTTAATGAATGGCTTTAAGTAATAGTGGGAAATGGAACTAAACTAATACAAATCAATATCAGTATAAATGTGATGCGTTGCTTCTGAAAGAAACATTAAGCAGTTGATTATGACTAATTTTAGTGTTAAAGTATAAACCACACCGAATAACTTTGTTGTCTATTATCATAGCTGTAATAACCTCTTTGCTTTTTGTTTTTTAATTGAAATCTTACTCTTCACTCTTTTTCTTTTTTTTTTTCTTTAACCATTTATTAACAAATATTTTTGAGGGGTCACAACCCAGATTATGTTCCATCAAGTCAGGGATCGCTTGATTCAATCCCAAAACTAACACAAGTGCCAAATTCAATGCAACACAAAATATTTGTTGTCACAAGAAAAATGTTTTACAGAGGATAGAAAGACATCATTTTAGTTCATTTTCTATTTACACATAAATTAAGAAAAATATGTGATTTTTTTTAAAATATTCTTTTTTAGTACTAGCACATTAATTACAGTTTTATATCTAGTTATATTTAGAAAATTTTGTATTAAAATTTGAAAGTAACAAATTAATGGTAGCTATTGATTTAATCATATGCCCAAATCAATGCATGATGAGTCCCGAGGGGCGGGCTCGCGGTAATTTTCGAATGGTTAAAGGAAAATATTTCGGGTTTGAATCTCGTGGTGAGGTAAAAATAAAACATAAAAAAAATCAATGCATGATGAAACACAATGAGAGGGGCAACACAACCCCAACAAATAAATAAACTGAAGTCATATATACAAGAAATACTGGTAATTGTTCCAATACACAGTATACACCTTATCCAAAAATGAATCGCCTCGATTGCATCAATGAACTCATAAGGCGGCTTGTAACCGGGCTACTGTTCGTAGTCCGGTCTACAGGGACGCGTTACTTCGTCTCTGTGATATTGTATGTCTTCTTGCGGGAGGAAGAACTACATTATCAGGCGCAGGGCCTGACAAATCAATTTTTTTAAAATCAAAATCTGACCGTTGGATCGTTTTGATCCAAATTTACTCCAACGAGATTAAAATAAAATTGTATTTAGTAGAAAGCTGAGTAGGCGACCCACGAGACTCTTAAAGTAGCCCCTGAGTTACGGATGAAAAAGCTGAGGGGCTAGGAACTGGGGACTTTAATAAAATAACAATAAAAATGCTGAGCAGACGTCCCGTATGACGATTTTAGGAACCGTGGGTTAAGAACAGCCTAAGAGAGTTTAAACTCTTTGAGAATCTACTACCCAACAAAAATCTATGCTAGATTTTTGTCTGCACCATCTTCTCTATAGATAGACCCATATCGCTAAGGCAATCTCCAATTCAAAACTCTAAAAATAGAGTAGTTACAGTAAAATTATCTCCAAATTATAATTCTATTTCCAACTCTAAAAAGAATATTCTCTAAATATTCTTTCTAACTTCATTTTCTATTACTATTGTTTCACAAATTAAACATAAACTTAATTCTTTTCATTATTTATTAAATAAGATTAATCGTAAAAGTTATTTTTATTTACGAATTAATAATAAAAAACAAACAAACAAACAACCAACTATTACGTGGAATAAAAAAGGAGAACAAAAAAATTAGAGGTGGACTGAATTAAATAATATTATATTTAAATTATTAATTTCTCCCTCTTTCTCTCCCCCTCTCTCTTCCTCTCTCTCTCTCTCTCTCTCCCCCTTCTTCCCTTCCTTCTCCCTTTCCCTCCAACTCTCCCCTCTCTCTCCCTCTTTCTCCCTCTCTCCCCTTTCTCCCTCTCCCCCTCTCTCCTCCTCTCTCCCTTTCTCCTCTCTCTCTTCCTCTCCCTCTCTCTTTCTATCTCCCTTTCTGTCCATCTATCTCTTGTTCCCTCCCTCTCTCTTCTCCCTCCTTCTCTCCCTCCCTCTATATAACAAAAAATTAATTATTTGATATTAAATTTATATTAAAATATTTGAATTAATTAATATTATATTTAAAACATAAATTTTACAAAAATGTGTCTATACATTAAAAATTGGATACCATAAAATAAAAATATATGAAATACAAATGCCAAAAATGAATATATATATATATATATATATATGTGTGTGTGTGTGTGTATGAAAGTAAAAAAAATAGAGTCAAAAATAAAATTGTTATAATGTAACCCTAAATTTAAAAATATACTATAATAAATTTTAAAAATAGAGGTGATAATAAAGATAAATTGGAGTGAATTTAATTTTAAAAATAGAGTTTTTTCCTATAAAGGGAGGTGGGTTGGAGATAGCATTAAAAAAAAAAAAGGTCCAAAACACACTAGAAAAAGAAAGAGACTCTGTATTATGTTCGGTGGAGGCAAAGGCATGGGCGGAGCAGGCGGCAGTAGCATGTTGAGAGTGGTCGGTAGGACCGTCACAAGAGCTGGTGTCACCAATCTTGGAGAACCCATCTCTTCTTCTGCTGCCACTGCTTCAGCTTCTTCATCCACTTCACCCTCTAGGCATACCCATAAGCCCGGTTCATGTAATAATAGCAATATTACTCTCTCTTCGGGTTCTGGGTCTCCTTTCTCTGCTTATAATAATCTACCTGTTTCTGCTAACTATGGTGGTGGGTCTACTTCCCCTTGTTGGCCGCCTTATGGTGGGTCCAGCTGTGATGACTATGAGTGGGTCTCTGTTGATGGGAGTGATAATGATAAGTGTGTTGAGATTGGTGATGATTTTGTTCTTGGTCCTGTTCCTTCCTCTGATGAAGTTCATAGTGCCGTCTCTTCCCTCACACAGTGAGTTCTTCCGTTTTTTTTTTATGATTTTTTTTTCTATTTTTTAATGGACCAAAGACTCAGAAACCAGCCATTTCTAAGTCTAATATCTCTGCTTTATAGTTTCGTTCTTATTAATTCAACTTGAAAAAGAAAACTCAATATTAGCAGCAGATTGAACGATATTAATTGAGGCTTTTTTTTTCGATTAGTGTTTTCCATGATTGATTGAGGCTTTATGGCTAAGATAAGAAGATTTTAATTGAAGAAATGATGTATAGGTCAATAAGTCCATGGTTTGCCGATACTGAAAATGGAATGGAACCTTACTGCGATGGTTCTAGCAAACTAAATTATGCAAAGCATTTCTCCATTAATTGGTTAACGTTTCAGCCTCACTTTGTACCTTGACCTTTGAGAGGGTAGCAAGTGATAACTTTGGGAGATGAATGGAGTAACTGAAGCTTTAGAAGTGTTCGTTTTTCTTTACAAGAATGTCAAATGGCATCATCAGTTAGACATATTTTTCATAATAATCTGGCTAGTTTTTGACATTATAACAAAATGTCTGCAATTTCAGTGACCAAAATGTGTCTTCTTTTCTGAACAAGAGTTGAATTGGCAAAATTGAAGTTCTATTCTTGATTATGGATTTATATGTACAATTCTAATGTTTTCTATTGCAGGGTATTTGATTCAGCCACGTACTCCCAACTCATCAGGGATAAGTTTACCTGTGAAGCTGACCAGGATTTATCATATCAAATTTCAAATCCAAGTAGCTTTCCACATCCTGTTTCTTTGTCTGGGACGGAGTTGGACTGGATGGAGCCCAGTCTGAATCTATATAATCCAAGAATGCTGCAAATTGGATCCAACAGAGTTTATGATGCTTTCCATTTATTGCAGAATGATCCCACTGTTCAGGTGCCTAATATTATGGACACGTGATTTAAAGTTTGATTCAATGGAATTCTGCGGCAGATATATCAAATTACAGCCTACGTGATATGAGATACCTGGATCTGTACAGAATCAAATAGGCCTCAAGAGTCATATTTTGATATTCCCTGTTATTTTAGACTTGAGTACATCTGTTTCATGGGTTCTAACTTGCTTTGCAGAAAATGGTCATCTCATTATCTTCCGATAAAGCTGTTTGGGATGCTGTTTTGAACAATGAGGTAGTTCGCGAGCTGTGTGAGACTTACCAGGCAGGTCAGTATCGAAGTAAAATATCAAATTGACGTAGGCATGAATATGTGTTTTGTTATTCATTAAACTGAATTTCAGAACTTCTCTGTTTATGCAGATGAAAATGATACTCCACAAACTCCAGAAACTTCATATGAGATTGTCCATAACTTGAATCCGGCTTTGAATTTTATCAAGTGGATGTTTGAAAACACCCGAGCAAAAGTCGTGGAAGTATTCGAGAAATTATCGAAGCTGGTGAATGAGTTGTTCAATCCACCAGATGGAGGGAAGGGAACGGCAGGATCAAAAAACCCATTTGAGGAAAAACTGAGAACCTCTTTCCTACTCTCCGTGGTAGTTCTGCTGGTTGTGGTAGTGACTCGAGCCTCATCCCAGAAGGCTTGACCATAATTCGACGACATGACAGCTTGTACCCTATCAGTTTTTAGTTAAATACTAGCCAGTGAACATGGGACTGAATTGCGTCGCTCAAAGCTTTTGGCTCAGTTGTCATTCGCTCAGTGTTCTGTGTTTTGTATTTATGTATGTAACTAATTTCATTACAACTTCAGTTTCCAAAACCTAACTACTTGTGACTTGATGTATCGGTTCCATTGACCAGTTACCGTATCGCATCAGTGTTTTATGCAACTGTTTTTGCTATAGTTATGTGATCCTTTCGTTTGAGCTTGAAATTTGTTGAATTATCAATTCACGAGAAATCATATTGGAATTCAAATTTCATTTCTGTTTATGTTGTATGTATACATTGCTGACTTGGTGATGTCTATCAAAAGTTGCAAGTAACAGTGAAAGCTTAAGTACAGGATTGAACCCCCCCTGCTAATTGTTGGATCAGCGTAACTGAATTGTCTATAGGTGTGGTGCCATTAACGTGGGGAATCAACCTAATCGATTTGATACATTACTGAAACGGTCTATTTTTCTCAGAAAGATTACAGGGTGGAGGCCAATATCTCAAAATCAATCTAGGAATCAAATTGACCAAAATAACGATTGAAAAAGAAAAAAAAAACATAAGGCCAAGGTAGATTTAAAAGAGGGAAAAAGGTAAAAAATTGTATTAACAAGGAACGGATGTTGTGTTGTTCGTGAACCATACAGGTCTAGAGTTCTCAATATTAAGAGATTTTTACTCTATTTACACCTTGAACCGTTGCTTGGCTCGTCAAGTTTCCTCCTTTCATCCTAACCTTAAAATCGCCTAATCAACTCACATCTATTGGTGCATTTAGTCCAAGTCCATAACAGTATCCAACATAGAATCAACATTAATAGTCACGGTTGCACGTTTTCCAATCTCTCTAATAGCACAACATTGCTTCTCTGCTGTGTTGATTGCCACAGCATCTTGAGAAAATATGGTGTCTTGACCCGGATTAACCTGCACAAAGTTCAATAGCGTTTCAACCACGGGTTGATTGTTGGACGAAGAGACATTAAAACAAAACAAATGTACCAAAAACAGTATCAGATTTCACTTAAGTTTGCATCAAAAGACATACAATGGCCAACAAGACCATGGAGTTGCATACCATTACCCCAAATCGTTTTCGGTATGTAAGCATCGGACATTTTCTTCACATCCAGTGAAGTTCATTTCCAATGTTGGTTAATGAAGACAATGAGTTAAAAAAAGTAGATTTTGGTTAACATGGAACCAAAACATTTAATAGATAAATGACTAAAAATGAATCTTACATCGTACAGAACATCGCCTATCTTCAGCTTGACTGCTCCGCTCTTGTAAACTAGCATCTTGCCTACGTGTCCGGCTGACAACTCTTTTAAACTGCTAAAATTGTTTAAACCACTCTTATGTTCTGATGGCTTTAAGCTATCGACTTTCTCTTTACCCTTTGCACTAGCTGATCGCTTCACATGAGGCAGTTTTGCGGGCATTTGAAATAAGAACATCTTTTCTTCATCACATTTCTCCTGTAAACAATCACCAATCTATTAAATGAGGACTTGCACCATAGCGTATGCCAATGATAGACCTGAAAACAATATTGATAGTTTAGTTGTTTGAACGCTGACCAAAAGCTCAAGATCTGAAGCAGGATTAATTGTATTCTCATCATACTCCACTTTATTTGCCGTCTCTCCAAACTCAGCTTCATTGAGAAGTTCTAAAACCAAAACAAGCAAACTGCATTCAGCACTACAGTGACACAAAAGCTGTTAATTATAATGCATGTTCACTGTAAATCAAGTTTCTCGCAAGCTAAGCTGAGTTTTTACAAACTAGGCTATCATGTTCTATTATCATAACGTTTCCAGGAGTGTGATAATTGGAACAAGTTTTTTCCTGGCATTGATTTACTATCTTGAAGGATGGGTACTTTCATTTCATGTTACTGAAAACATAAACAACGAATAAATCAAGTTAATGTAACACTCAATTGCCAATAAAAACGAATCTTCTAGACTAGAGAATACCTGGGTCTCCAGAGTAAGGCCTTCTTAAAGGGAGCGTTGTGGGATAGTATGAGCGGTTGCAGCCCTACAATTGTGTCGAAACAAGCAGGTCTCAGCAAATTTGTGCTAGAGCAATTCACATGAACAATTTTACACCCATAGCAGGAAATAAATGGCAGTGTTTGTTACCCAAGGTTCTACATAATCTTTCTTGATTTTCAGTGGTACTGCATCAGGAGGGTATAAGATAGATAGGTCTTCTGCAGCAGTTGAAGAGGAAGAAATGGCAACTTTAACATCATCATCACCAGAACTCTTTACCCCCGAGGCAGTGTTGTCATCATTACTCTCACTCTTAGGAACACCAAATTTCCTTATCGAAGGTGATGATGTGGCCCCTGGCCCAAATGCAACTTGTACCGTAGCTGCAGATGCAGGTATGATGAACAGATCAAAATACAAATCATTCTAGCGTAACAACGAAAACCCGGAAATACAATTATTCCAGATATTATGAATGAATATGAAAATGTTAGCAATACTAATTCTGAATTTTTATGAAAGACATTGCTTAACGTTTAGCTACAGAGAAGTTGCAACAAAGATATCAAATGGAAACTTTACATATACAGCAAGCATGGAAGAATTCATATGCAGAAAATGAAGAAATGTTTAGAACATGACTTGCATTCCGCAAAAGCTAAGGTTGAAGAAAAGCCTTCTTATAAAATAGACCAGAGGGGATATATAATTAACCGTAACACCATCACAAAAATGTAAGGCAAGGGAAGAAAGTTACATTTTTTCTCAGCTCTCGGAACTCGTCCTCTCAGGTTCTCCTACAATTTGCAGAAAACAAACCAATCAGTTCCATTCAAACAGGATCATCATGTATCACAGCTTCTATGCGAAAAGAACAAATAAAAACTGAAATTCCACCTTAGTTTTGAAACAATAAATCTTCTCATACAAAATTGCTTAACCCAAAATCCACTTTCAACTAGGCAATAGCTATATTTCCATTTCAAACACAAGCCATTTGTTTATTTTCCATTAAATAGTTAAAAAAATGTGATGACTTCCTAACTCCCATTGTAGGAAAAGAAAATACGTTAAAGTAAAAAATAAATTGATGTTCCATGAGTCAATTGAAGTTGACTTATCAACAAATGGCTTTTTTTTTTATATGATCAAATGGCATATTCAACACAAAATAATTCGTAATTTATTTTTAACTAAATTAGTTTTATTATAACTTAACACTAATTAAGTGGCTTAAAAAAAAAAGAAAAGCTTTATTCATGTAGCAGACCGTTTGTGATTAAATGGGCCGAAGTATCGGTTTGACCTTGACTCACAAGTTGCAAATTCGATTTATTCACAACAATAAAATCTTGAGATAATATCCTAACTTTTATACTCTATCCGTTCTATAAATATAAATTTACTAATTTTTTTATATAAATTAAAAAAATTAATTAAAATAATTAAATTTTAGAAGATTTTTTTAATAATATTTTTAAAATTAAATTTTAACAATTAATAATATAATTTTTAATATATTAAAAAAAATAAAATAATAGATAATTATTATTTTTTTTTTAAAAAAATATAATTTAAAATTGATAAAAAAATTTGTTTATTGTTATGAAATAAAAGGAGTATATTTATTGCAGCAATAAAAAGGAAAGAAAGGAAGGCCGAAAGTCAAGAATATTAGTAAAAAAAAAGAAAAATAAAAGAGAGAGAAATACAAACATTGAATTTGTTCATAAGCCTCTGAGCCTGCCCAGCATCATCGTCGTTGTTACTATTCAACTCACTGTTATAATTTTCACAAGATCGCCACCCACACAAACATCAAAACATGGTTAGTCGGTAAAAAAAAAAATCAAAACGCAGATTAACTCAACATTTTGTCAGATAAAACGCAGAAAAGAAAATTGAAAGAACGAATTATTGAACAAAATAAGTACGTTTTGGGAACGACGGGAGCTGTGGAAGAGGGCTTTCTCTGAGGGACTTTGGGAGCGAACTTTAGCTGTAGAGAGACATGAAAAGAGATAATGGTTTTCGGATCTGAATTGTGAAATATTGGAGTCGTAGATATGTCATGAAATGAAAATTCAATGAAATAGTTAAGGAGATTCACCTTTCTAGTTCGTGTAGCTGATGGCAGTTGATCTTCCATGGCTGCCACCGATT
>CAODLS012463596.1:0-13430 GCA_948243855.1 Flueggea neowawraea | reverse complement strand
AAAGTAGAAGAAAGTGGAACTGAAGGTTGCAATATTTATGAAGGGAAATGGGTTCGTGATGAGTCATACCCTCTTTATGATTCATCACAATGTCCTTTCATAGAGAAACAGTTCGATTGTCTTAAGAATGGTCGACCCGACAGGGACTATCTCAAATATCGTTGGCAGCTTAACAACTGCATTTTACCAAGGTATCACCATATTTTTTTAATTACTGCACATTATTTTGAGTTTAACAATGTATATAGTTCTATTTTTTTTACCTTACTTTTTTTTATATAGAAATAAGGAATTTTTCAGTACATATGTGATCTGTAAAAATTTATAGTGTTATCATGATAAATTTCTATTACAGTTTTAATAAAAATTATCTACTCCTTGACAAATTGAATACTGACACAGAGTTAAAATTTAAAAGAATTAACCCTGAATCCTAGCATGATCATGCGCGCTATGTATAAATGGTAAATATTTTCTTTTTTACAAATTCTTGTAAAAGAGACCAAACTTTTTTATTAGGGACCCATCTTATTCTATCATATGTAAAGTAGTAGATTAAATACAAGTATATTATAAACTAGTAAAAAGTCTGCGTAATAAAAAAGCGAAAGGAAATATGACGCATTTTTTTAAAGTTATATGGAGGTCTTTGTTGTTAAATTTGTATTATAAATAATAATATGCAGATAAATATACCAAATTCCTTTTTTTGTTTTTTGTTGACTTATCAATCCAATCCAGAAAGCCTTATATTTTATTTTAGTATTTTTGATGGAATTATCTTTATTTTACTTGATTTATGTTCTCCAGTGCTTCATAGTTTGAACATATGATGTCTCATTTTTTTCCCCTGAAAGGTAAACAGATGAGTGTTGTTTTTGAGTGAGTTGGCAATGGCTACCCTCTACAATTTTTTTGCTTTTCTCTAATCTTTTCACGTGATTGTGACTTGTGCAAATGAAAACAAAGCAATCGACAAAAAGAATCAATCAATAAGGAACATATATTTGAAATTATAAGACAATAATTGTTTTGTTAGGTCTATATAGACAATATTTATATAGAAACGAATTCTGCAATCCCTGAGGTTCAGTAAAGCTAGTGATCAGGTCCTTATAAGTTCAACCACTACGAATTGGTCCCTCGCATATCGTACGCTGTTTACTATTTTTTGCAATTACCATCATACCCTCCATATGTACGCAAATAAAAAATGTGAGGTGGCAGGGCCGCGAACATAAGATTTGATGATCCATCTCATCCAATATCTTATCTCATTCTTTCTTAATGATGGAACTTCTGGACCATTTTATTGTAACTTATGCACTTGGGGTATTTTTTACGTGACATCCATATAATGACACAAATACACTAGAACGATAATTATAGTGCTTACAAGTTAAGTAATGTGAGTGCTGGACCATTGTGTTACTTTGTTCTTTTTAAACACTACAAAAAAGTTAATTAAAACAAATGCGTACCTATATGAGCATTGATTGTGAAAAAATAAATAAATAAATAAATAAAGTGGTGGTGATGTGGTTTTTGTAGTGGAAATATTATTGATTTATATGAAAACGTTTAAAGAAACATAAAAAAGTAACGTTAACTTTCATACATTTATTTTTTTTCAATCTTCTGGTAATTTCTAATTGTTTTGTTAGACCACGATTTTTCAGTCGTGTAAAATAAAAAGAGAGAAAGATGGCTAACTATTTCTAATAGTAGTGTCATTAATACAATTGCATTCATATTTTATACAACTAACAAAATAAATGTTCCCATAAATATGGTTATCAGAACTTTTTTCATTGATTTGATCACTGTACTAAACAGGTTTAACGGTAGAGAATTCTTATGGAAACTTAAAGGGAAGAGCATAATGTTTGTAGGGGATTCCTTGAGTTTGAATCAATGGCAATCGCTCACATGCATGCTTCATGTAGCCATGCCTCATTTAAAGTACACTTCTACTAGGAGAGGAGGACTTTCCACAATCACATTTCCGGTAAGATTTATATAAACCCTATTTTTCCTTTGCATTATGATGTTAAATTATGTTATGCCTTAACTTTACTATCAAATATGCAAATTCTTCTAATACGTGTTAGTTATTAATCCTTTTCCTCAATTCTAGCTTGGTATTTATGTCTTTTTTTACCTTGTTTTCTTCTGAAATTGAAGCTCTACAAGATGATCTTTTCCACCCCACCATTCATAGGCACATTCCAATATAATAAACAGATATAATAGTTATTATTACTAATTAGATGTGTATGCAGTTAGGTTTAAGCAATTTTGTGCTTAATTTGTGAGCTTGAGATTTTGACCTAAATATGATTCGATACCACATTTAATATTTTTTATTTTTCTTACACCCTTAAATTATATCTCACCCCTTGATTTATTTGGAGGATTAGTTTTCAATCATATAGGTAGTAGCCACCATCACTTCTTGCAATTAGAATGATTGAACTTTTTGATATATACGACTGCGATAATTAACTTAAAAAGGAGTAAAAACTTGAAATGCAGGCTTACAATGTAAAAGTAATGCTCTCTCGCAATGCATTTCTAGTAGACATTCTCAACACCACGACTGGTGGTGCCGTTCTTAAATTGGATTCCATTGAAGGTGGAAAGTTGTGGAAAGGAAAAGATGTTTTGATTTTCAATTCATGGCATTGGTGGCTCCATACTGGAAGGAAACAAATGTACGTAAGTAGTGACATTTGATTAAATTATCATTCATTGTATGATATTTGTTATGTAATTATTCATTATACAACTTTTTTTAGGTGATTAATTTTAGCCGATTATCTTTCTATATGCAATCATTACAAAATTGAAAATAATTAACTTTAATTTTGTTCAGGTGGGATATTATTGAGGATGGAAATAATAAATACCTGGACATGGATCGACTGATAGCATATGAGAAAGGGTTAAAAACATGGGCTGATTGGATTGATGCTAATGTTGATCCAGCTAAAACAAAAGTCTTCTTCCAAGGAGTCTCTCCAGATCATATCAAGTAAGTTGATTATAAAAGTTTATACTTTTCTGATAATTAAAATTGAATCAATCAATATTTGTAGTTCCTTCTGCTTCGTCTTCTTTAACGTCGTAGGAAATTTTGTTGCGCAGACTAAGTTAGAGATAACTAAAAAGGCGAGGACATAATTTTAAAATAAAAGTATTACAAGAGTTTACATAAATTATTTTAAACTTTAAGTTGATGTTCTTGACAAAAACTAATCTAAACTATTTAGGGGAGGGTCTTTTTATATTAGGTGTAAGTTTTTTTAATTTACACAAAATCTTCACTATCCATTCTTTTAGATATCATGGTCAATAAATGTTGGTAAAAGTGTGGGTCATTAGATCTAAAAAAACTCAACGGTGAGGATTTAGTGTAAGTTGATAAAACTACACTCAGTGTAATGAATTCCTGATTAAATTGATTAATTGTGGTATGTAAAACAAAATGGAACACCGTTATCAAAGAATTGAATTCAATTTCGAAATATGAGAAAATAGCTTTTTCTAATAATTAAAGTAATGAAACAAATTCAAGAATATGCAAATAATGAAAAAATTACCAATAAAAAGTGCAAAAAAAATTTCCCAGCAAAATGAATCATCCTAATAAAGAAATTATTTATTTTCTCAACCTATATTCTTTGTTTTGGTACAGTGGAAGTGATTGGGGAGAACCAAATGCAAGGAACTGCGAGGGACAAAAAGAACCAATGTTTGGATCCGAATATCCAGGAGGTCAGCATCCGGGAGAAATTATAGTAGAGAAAGTTTTGAGTAAAATGTTAAAATCGGTTCATTTGCTTAATGTTACAATACTGTCACAACTAAGAAGAGATGGTCACCCTTCTGTCTTCGGTCATGGCGGACACAAGGATATGGACTGCAGCCACTGGTGCCTTGCTGGTGTTCCTGATGCTTGGAATCAACTATTATATGCGTCTCTCTTTCATCATTATAATTCATCATAAATCAATTCGCAAGTAAAACGTTATTATCTTTTTTTTTCACACATGGTGTACCCACCAAAAAAATAAGATATAATTATAAGATCATACACGTCTTATATTTTAATTGTAAGTGACTATATCCTTTTATCTTTCTCTAACACTTATATATATATATATATATATCATTGATTATGTTATGATAACTACCTGCACAATTATCATATCACATTTTCATTGTCATACACATTGTTTATAATATGATGTTAGCTTAATACATGTGTAACCCCCTGAATTATCACGATTTTGGTAACTTGCCCCCTCAACTTTGTGAAGACTTACCCAATCCCTTAAACTTACAAAACGGCAGCATGAAATCCCCTAGTCAACTAACATGGCACTATTTGCTTGTTTCAATCGTAGGAGGCGTGCCAATGCTTTATAACTTACTGATGTGGCAAATAAATCAATTCATTTCACTCGCTCAACTAAACCATTTATTTCATACACCAAACTAAATTGTTGAACGAAGAGCAGTAAGGACTTAAATCCCTTTATGTTTTGATGATGAACAAAATAGAGTTTGATACGTAAATATTTAAATGTGATCGTTATTGGCTTACTCGAGTAACTAAAACTCTCACTCAAGTGACCAAATTGACCAGAGGCAAGAATCATGACTTTATCACTTGAGTAACTCATAGTGTAACTCGAGTAAGAAGGACTTCCAAGAGCTATGAATTAAATAATCTAACTCGAGTAACAAGTAGTGTAACTCGAGTTATTAAACCATCAGACCACTCGAGTATCATTTCTATCCTTACGCAAGTTAACCAGGTGCAAGCTCACTCAAGTAACTGAAGCTATCACTCAAGTAAGATGACCATCTAGAGGAACCAAAGATGAAAAATCAACTCAAGTAACCACATGCTTAACTCGAGTAATTCAATCAACAAGAAAATATGAAGAACAACATCTCACTAGAGTAACAAATTTCTTAACTAGAGTAATCACATGAAGACAAAAGTTTATGCCTTAGACTAACAAATTCAGAGATCAAATGTTTAAGGATTGGTGGTCCCAACGGTCTAAATTATGGCTCACTTGAGTAACATGTTTTGCTTACTCGAGTAACACTGTTGAAGAGAAGTTTTCTAGAAAAAGCTAACTCAAGTAACACAAATCTCTAACTCGAGTTAGAAGTTGTGTTAGAGCATTAAATGCAGAGCTGCTCTATCTCACAACGGCTACATTTAATACTCCAACGTCTAATATAACTTAGAAAGCTATAAATAGACCCAAGACACTTCAGAAAACAAGAGGATAACCACTTGCAATCATCTTTCAACAATCATCAAGCTTTCTCTTGTTCTTATTAGCAAATCATTCGCATACCTCTCAAGAGTGTCATTTACTTGCAAATTCTTTATTGCTTAAGAGCGATTAGTTTCATTTTCGTTCTTTATTCATCAATAATTTTATTGTAGTAGAGAGAGAAATAGTTTACTTGTTTGCCTTGAAAACAAGTGTTGTATTGTGAGGTGGTTTAATCTTGCACCCATTGAAGCAAAAGATTATAGTGGTTGCCTTCACCCATTGAAGAAAGAAGATATAGTAGATTCAAAATCTCAAGGGGAAGCTTAAAGAGTGGACGTAGGTTAAGAGAGTCGAACTACTATAAATATTGGTTTTGATTTCTCTATCCCTTATCTCTTTACAATTATTGTTTTGAATGAATTGGATTATTGTCTTTTGTATTGTTCTTATTTATCTTGATTATTTATAAATTCCAAATTGTTCATAAAACAACTTTTAAAGTTAGAAATCCAATTCATCCCATCCCCCCTCTTTGATTGCCATTTCGGACCAACATAAATCACTCACCCAAACCATTATCTATCTCCCGAACCCATCCAGATCAAAAAATCGTTTGATCTGGTCCACAACAGTAATGGCAAGTGGTCTGGTCCATAACAGCAACGTCAAATGGTCTGGTCCACAATAGTAACAGCAAGTGGTATGATCCACAGTAACAACGGCAAGTCCTCCGGAACCTCTTGAATTGCATGTCTCCTATGGAACATCTCGAACGACGTGTTGGCTCTTGAACACCTCGAACAACACATCGACTTTGGATCATCACCAATAGCTTATCGTCTGGAGCCGTGAACCACGAGGCACAGGCCACAAACAGTGAACCACGAGCCACGGGCGACGAACTCGAACCACGAGCCACGGGCCACGAACTACGAACCGTGAACCTTGGATCGAACCATGAATGTTGCACAGAAACGACGAGCCGTTTGAACCCGTTTATTCTTTGAGTGTTCTTCATCAAACCCATAAGTCGGTCACCATCAACTGCAAAACAACAAAGCAAAAACAAGAAATAGGAAAAAAGCGAAACGAAAAAAAAATAGAAAAAGAAAGAAGCAAGAAGAAAGCACCACGGAAAAAGAAAAAGGAAAGCACGAACGGAAGACGAGAAAATAATAATAGTTTAAAAGAGGAAAAAGTAAGGCAAACCGATTTGGATCGAAGTTGAGAGACAGAGAGCAGAATATTTGGGTGCAAGAATTTTGTAGAGCACCGAGAAGGGATGAGTCGGAATGGAGGCATAAGAAGCAAAGAAGAAATAGGCTGCAGCATTCAGACGTTTAAATGTGTAGGGCAATTGAAATTTGGATTTGGAGGAACTAGAAAGAAACGAAAAATTCTGAGAAGTAATTGATTTGTATAGTCTAATCTCTGGGAGGTGCAAACAGAGTAAATTTGAGCAATTTTCTAATTTGGAGGTTGATACAGGAGTGTGTGAAGAGTAAATTAAGAAACAAATTGGATCAAGTCAAAATCAAATAAGGAAAAATTCGAGGCTTGAATGGAATTGGGAATGAAATCCAACCCAAAGTCCAGTAGCATCAAATTTGGAAATAAATCAAAGAAACGGCAAATTAAGCAAGCTGGCTGCAATTTCCAATTGGTAAATCTTAAGGAAATTGGACAAATTAAGGAAGCAATTATGAAATAAACGGACTCGGGAATCAAGAATAAAATCAAAATAGGAGGGAAACATCAGAGAAGATGGTCCCGAGTTCAGAGGCGATGTTCATTGAGTCAACTCAATGAAAAATCATCAAATGTGTTTTGAAGTCCTCAGATCCCTGGAGAATTACATGTCACTCCCTGTTTTAGAAATTTAATTCCGAATAGTCCTAAATTCTCTTATTTTGCGGCTACCGGAAATATCCAATCGTTTGACTCGTGTTTGTAAAAAAACAAACATACCAAATATTTTACTTTTATCTCTATAGAATCGAAGAAAAGAATATGGAGCAATTGATAGGACGTGAGAAAAATACCATTAAGAGTATTTAATCTTGAGTTATAATAGAAACGTTACAACTCATTATTAATAAGAGGCGTTATGAAATACTCATTAAATCATTCCACTATAAATAGAACTGGTCAATAGCTGATTGAGGTATGCTCAACTCACTATACAAATTATTACTCTGCTAAATTCTTTGTTGACTTGAGAGTCGGTGACTCTCCCGGGAAGCATCCTAATCTCATCATGTTTTGTGTTCACGATTTCCAAGTGTTCGAGTTGTTCAAGTTTTCTTCATTATTGTTGTTCGAGATTTGAGACAACAACAATATTAATGTTCGTAACATTTTTATTAATGACAATCATGCCATTACGAATTGAAATTGAATATAATTAATGGCCTTTATTTCTAGGTCTCATCATAAGTTAATTGAGATAAACTCAAAGTGGCAAGTAATTTAATTCATCGAGAAAGCTTATGAAAAGATTCATGATCCTAAATAAGTAAATGCAGAGCACCTTGAGGGTAATTCAGAAATATTGGGTAATCTAGACGATAAATTAATATTCTATTTGAACTCAGTATAATTGAACTCCAAGTTTAAAGTTTTAGTTCGAATATGTTTGTGTGTTCATGCGTGTGCGCGTGCGCACGCAGCATTAGTTTAGTGAGTTATGGTTTTACACCTTCTCGATTCTCTTGGATTTTGTATATTTTTATATTAAAATGTTTGAGGTTGCTCCATAGTGTTACCTGCAGGAAAATAGAGCAATTAGGCGTTAACAAATTTCTACGTCGACAAAGAAAAAAAAGAATAGTGTTTCTTTTCTATTGAGAGCAGTTATCTACTTAAACTCTGATTCCTCCCTAGTACAGGATAGTGATGTAGACGTCGTCTCTCATGCACTTCCCCGTTTCGAAAATGTTCATTGTAGCAACTAAAGAGTTGGTTGAGAATATGTTCATTCATTTTTATTTACGCCAAGCTTCTTCTAATTATTGTTTCTTTGTAAGTGATCAGTCCATCACATCAAAAGGAGTGAAGTCATAGGTCAAATATCTCTTAGCTCCAATAATGCGCAGATAGCAAATGGTACTGAACATTTAAGTGTCGTGCATGTTTGTTGCAAAAGCATAAAACAAAACATCAATACAATCTGCACTCTGCACCAATAATAAATCCTCATATATGTGTTACTATCATCTGCTAAATGCAAGTAGTCTCAAGCTAACTGTCAACCCATAGCTAACATAAACTAAGAGGCTTATAAATTAGTGATAATGAACTTGTCTCTTGCTTTTGTGACTGAAAGTCCGATTCCTAGTAGTAGCTAATATAACATTCAAAAAATGCTAAGAAAAGTATGGTTTCGTTACTATAGATATCATTTGTTTTAATTGTTCATAAAATTGTAGGAGATCACAACCATGTTATCCTTCTATCCTCGGCTTTTTTTGCAATGAGGTGTTCATTTCAACCTTTTTCCTGTCAAAATATTAATAATCTATAGAGTAATATGTTCTATTTCAAGTGGTTTCAGTATCTCCACATGAATTCTCGTATTGGTCCGGTGACATCTTGACACTCTTCTGGTTGAATTAGTTGAAGCCCTTGCTTTAAAGAACTTATAAGGAATCGTTAAAGGATCTACTGGAAGTTTAGGGCTGTAGAATTTGAAACTTATTGATCTTGGTATACCAAATAGAATGCAATATCATGTGGAACAAATCATATCTAACCTACCTTGGGTTCCAAAGAAAATGCTTTTGTACCATCTTTAAGTTAGCTAACATTGTAAGATATCTTCTCATAGGAATAGCTAATAGAATCTCCTTCAGTTTGGGAATATCTTTCTCAAGCACAGTAACAGAGAAAGCACTCCAGTCCAATACTTCAGTGAAAGGAAGGACAAAATTATCTGCAATGATGACAGGAACACACTCGTAATAAATAGCCTCAACAATAATAGGGCTGTTCACTTCACATCCCATGGGACATATGCAATATCTGCTTGACTTCATGTGTTGAGCATAACTCATCTTTCTAGATATTCCAACGGGTAAAGGGCCATAAATTTTCATGTCTTCATCCTTGTTGTGCCAAAATCTAAGAAGCGTTGGACGTACCCTTCCATGCATGTTCCCAGCAAAGAAGGCGAGGATTGGGCGCTGTGACACTCTTGTCCCACCACCCACATTTCTAAGAGGTCTTTTGGGAGTTCTTATGGTGGTTTCTGGAAGGGAAACATCCTTACCAGCAGAAAAAATGCCCTCAGATACATCAGCATTGCACAACGCTTTGATGGTATTTTTAGTTAACTCCTCATGCATAGTCAATGTGTAAGGACCCTGGAAATGTTAGATTAAAATAGAGGCAAATTGGTAAAACATGATGGTAAAGAGTGTTAAACATAAACTAAGTAACAATTAGAATTCACAAAATTAAAAGGCAATCTAAGATTTAATAGTTCATAATTGAAGAAATGACTTAGTAATCCATCTTTACTATTAACAAATGCATGCAAGTACATAAGCAGGAAAATAAATCTAATTCTTTCATTAGAAATATTTAAAAATGCAACATCATCGAGATTCAAGACTCATCTGAATATAGCCAGTGGCATGAAAAATTACAATGACTTTTCAATTGGATTCTTAACAATATATAGTACTTGATTTAAGCCATTTTTGCTAACCATGATGAATGGAAGTCAATTGTAAGTGACAACCACCAAAAATTCTTACAAGAAAAACCTCCAATTATATTACTCTACTGGTTACTGTCATGCTCTATTCATTTACCTGGTCTGATTTTAGATACATTATTAATTTCATAGACAACCAATTCATGCAGCACATTGTACTTGTATAAAGTAAATCATCCAATTTTTATTACATCGAAATAATTTTAAATACATGAAAAGACATTACTTGACTAAATCGTGGCAGGCAACGAGAAAATGATCATGCCCATGTGTGCGATTCCAAAAGGGATATTTTGCAGCAATTATGTTTGCATAGTCTCTCATGAAAATTGATAATGGTCTCAAATTATGTGAGTGAGGCACATAAAGTGCCAACTCCAGTTGTCGTGCGCTGTATGGGAGATAAAACAAATGAGCCTTCTCGGGATCTCTTGTGGTGAACTCCTTATTTTCCTCCATGAACTTCATAAACCATCCTTCAGAAGCATAGATTCCACTGAGATGAGGCTGGTGAAAGATGGGCCTCTTGCCATCAGGATAAATATAAACTTTGAGAATCATTTCCATTAAGTCATAACTCCTGAAATTTAGGTCAAGATGGTTATGAGCATATTGATATTATAAAATTATCTGCATATGGAATTCAATGTCATAATCTACTTCACTCAAAGCTATTCAAGTACAAACTCTAATGATGGACAACATTTAAATGCCACTGCCAAAATTGCAAAGGCAATAATATATAGACAATTCAATTAAAGGAAATATAAAATGGCGAAGAAGAGAAACCATAATAAACTCAAGGTTGAAAACTATAAATGTATTATCATGCAATTCACATATGTTCCAGAAAAGAGAATTAATTCAGGCAAGATAATTCCACCAAATTTATTGTGGTATGGTAATTATGCATATGAGGACTACAACACAAAAGCATATCCTATGCGTAATTTAAGTTAAAAGTTCCATAGACTTTACATGGATAAATAGCAGGCTACTGGAGAAACCTATTCAAACTTAAAAAAAAAATCATAGTGAATAGCACAAGATAGCCAAGTAGGGATGTTATTGGCTTCTGTCAGCATTTGGGGATCCCTAGCTATTGAATTGGCTTGCCCTCGTTTGTGCATGTCGTTGTCAATAAATACTAGCACATACTGATTTCATAAAAGCTAAAAATAAAAGAAATCTTAAGACTTCTACACAAATGATTGACAAATCCATATCTACAAAAATTCAAACGTAAGAATTCATTATGAGAAAAAAGGGCATTTTATTACTAGGTTTATAACTTGCTAATTTATATATTAAACATAAGGCAATCCCTTGCAAAGATTCTACTCAATAGGAGACAATCGGAGGAATCGTACGCATAAGTTACATATACTCGTTAATTTGAAAGTGAAATAGAGTTGCATCTTTTTTAGCAAGGGTACCACAATATAGTAGAAATCAAGACAATAAGGAGATTAGGAAGTTTTTAGTAACTTTTATGGGGTAGTTTTAGATTTACAATAGCAAAAATACAACTTAGCATTGTTTACTCTCACAAATTTTAACATAACATTAAACAAACAATATTTCGGAACTTTCTAATCCATGCAATTTTCTGGGTTTACTTTTTTTTTTTGAGAGGTGAAAAATGTTATAATCCTCTCTTTAATTTTCTTTTTTTAAGGAAAAACAATATTAAATACAAGCTCTTTTCTAATCCTAATGTTGGCTTTGCCTTTATCTTTCACGCAAGAATTTATATGTTCATAAATTTTCATTCTTAATTCTTGACATCTTGCACTTTAGAGATGCTTGATTTAAACTAAAAAATCCACCAAATAAATTCATGCAACTAAAAGTGAAAGAACAAGATTTCGGAATATGCTTTTTGAGTACAAATTTTTCTCTTATAAAAATTACAGTTTATATACACCTAACCGTGGCGTTTAATTTCGCTCTATAATTTTCATTAAAAGGAAATATTCATAATCCTAAATATCACATTTCAATTGATATAAATAATTTTTTTTCTAAAAAGTTGATGTAAATAAATATATTCTTATTTTCTATTTTAATCAGTTAAATAGAAGAAAATTATGTCAATAAGAAAATTCAAGGGAAATAAATAACATACCTCTTGAAAATTGAAATATTTCGAAATATCGGAGCATGGAGATAAGAATCATTTGTAACCAATGGAGCATTCTCAATCTCTTTCTTAGCATACGAAATTGCATCAGTAGGTGATAATGACCATATACACCTCTACGAAAAAACAAAAATTGAATTGGTTAATTAATTCTAATTCTGGAATTATTGAATGCTTAAAATAGAAAGTTTGTCACTCCTGCGACCTTCAATCGAGGTGTAACAGGTGCACGAGGCGAAGGAAGCACAAACTTGGAAACCTCATCAATGACTTTTGGCTTTTTCTTTCTTCGTTTGTTTCTTACTGTCGTCCTTGTGCCTTTGCCACCTCTACCTCCAATGGTCGGAATTGTTGAATTTATGTTTGATCATAGGAGGAAGTTGGTCGCTGTTGTCATTACTTCGTGAAGCGACACCAAAGTGCTCAATTCGTGCCTCAGTGACAGGTAAAGAACTCATTCGTTGTGGCATGCTACGGTTGAATTCAACGTGATATTGCACCTGTTGGTCTAGTTGCCGAGGGAAGGAAAACAAATAATTCGGAATAAAAATCCCAACAAGCGTGAAAAAAGCACCTGTTAGGAACAACCTTCGCCAATCGAGAAGTGACCATGCACAACATTGTAGAATTCTCCCCATTAAAACATGCTGCAACAATTTTACTCTCATCTCATCACATGGTCACCCTAATCTACATCAACGTAATATTGACATTAGCGAAGCTAAAATTTGAAACAATGTTGTAGAGAAGAAAGAATGGGATATATGGAAAGGAAAGATGGGAAGTTTGGATATGTATGGAGGAAAATGGCGGGGTTGCGAGGCAATCGGCAACGAAGGGTTTGTTGGTCTTTCCCTTCTACATAAGAAAGTGGTACTTTTTATTATATTGACCTTTATTTTCTTCTATTAATTCAAAATTTCAATATTTTTGCCTTTGTATAATAAATCGTTGTTTCTTCAAATATATTAATTATATACCGTTAATTTAATAATTTTATAATAATAAATCTTTTAATTAACATGATAACATGTACTTGACTTATCAAGGGCTTCATATTTTTTTTTCTTTTTTTTTTTAATTTTTGAACTCTTTTAATCAAAATTTTATTGTTCAAGCTGGTGCCTGTAATGATGATGACAATGATATTGCGTAAAAACAAGTATGTGTTATACGGCTGGATTTGGATAGTGTAAATGTGATATATGAAGAAAAAAGGGAAGGTGAGCATGATGTGTTTTTTGGGTGGCTTATCTCAATGTTCGCA
>CAODLS012463588.1:0-16659 GCA_948243855.1 Flueggea neowawraea | reverse complement strand
GATGCTCCTGCTGGCAGACACACAGAGTTGTACAAACATATACATAACAAATATCAAGATGTGGTACTATGGCAGTATCGATGCATGGTATGTAAATGCAGATGTTGACCCTCAAGTCACTAAAAACATACGTCGGGAGTGAATCCATCATCCTCGACCCAAAATATACCATATACGTAAAATTACAGTTTAGTTCCCGACCAGTGTAAAATTATGTTTTAGTCTCTGAGACTCGACAAATTACAATTTAGTTCTCAAAGACTGTTGGGTTATTGACTGGACATCCACAAGTCAGAATTCCCAAATTCTAGCACGAACTCTCAGAAATCGCGAATTAGTCTAATTCCTCAAAATTATAAAAAGTACTCTCAAGTTTTCCAAAATTATAATTCTATACCTCAACCTTTCAAAATTTCAAATCTTTACCCTAAAGTTCAGAATTTACAAATCTAGGCTAAAATTTTTCAGAATTTACAAAACTAGAGAAAACCCTAGTTTTATTCTCAAAACTATCAAACTTCCGATTCAACTGATGAATCTCAAAACCAATCATGTATCTCGACTCTAATCGACCTCTTGAACACGAATCTAACCTCAGATTCAACAAAAAAAACACCAATTCATGCTCAAATCATCAAAACCCGAACCAAACCCTAGGTTTACCAAAAACTCATCAAATCATTTGATTCAAAGCTTGAATCAAGTTCATACAATTCCCCTCTAACATATTCTAACATCCTCTAACATCCATTCATCACAAATCATCTAAAAATTGAAACCCATTTCAAATTCGGACAAAATGCATTTTCATGAATCAATGCATGAAAATGAGTTATAAATTAAGAAATGATGTTGATCTTACCTCAGAAATGGATTGGGAATGCTGGGGAACCAAGATGAGAGCGCTGCAGAGCGATTTAGAGAGATTGTGAGTGAAAAATGACAAAAAATGTCGGTTTCGGCGTTTTTAAGAGCTACATATCAAAACGCACCATTTCGACATTTACAAAGGCAACATACATCATATATAAGCTCAACGTACGTTGTGACTTAGCACAACGTACGTTGTACCTCACAATGCACGTGGTGAAGCATCCAGTAGCCACAGATTTAAAAAAACACAACCCAACGTACGTCGTACACAAAGCAACGTACGTCGATCATCCTCGAATCTCCAGATAACGTACGTCGGACCAAGCCAACGTACGTTTTGCTGCTTTCCAGGTAACGTACATCTTCCTCACTCGACAACGTACGTTGTACACAATGACAACACATGTTTTTCACCCTCCAATCACGTACATAACGTTCCACACTCCCCAACGTGTATTGAACCTCCCTCGAGATTCGATAACCCCTAATCCTCGAAGAATATGTCCGATTATCCTAAGGATCAAATCAGACTTAGCCAGAAAGCTCTAGAAATCCTATTCAAAATGGGCGGGATATTACAGTAATTATCAACCAAACACAGATTATCAAACTTACCAAGAATTCGTTTTTTTCCAACCAAACATAATTAATATATACTTCCCAGCTAGCAACTTCCAGAGAAATTGCTTTCCGAAAATTTAAACCAATCAATCCCTTATTTTTTGGTAAGTCATTATTTAATTTACTATGCTCTTATTTTATTTTTTTTTCTTATTCGATGCTTTTACTTTTTTTTTTGCCCTTTATCACTTCAGTCCTCCATTTCTTTCTCTTTTCCATGTTTGAGCCTTTTTAGCTATTGTTATTTTTAGTCCTTTTTTGTACATGCCTTAATTAATGAATTGAATGTTAATTAACTCAAAAAATTTTAGCCTCATTTCATTTTTTAACTTGGATATTTATGTGTTAGGCATTTTTTGTGCTTAAAAAATTTATATCTGTATAAAGACGTCTATAAGCTTTCAACAAAAAAAATATATTTTTGTCGGTTCTTTTTTCTTTTCTTGCTTAGTGAATTATTTTTCACTAATTTAGATTTACAATGTTTGTGCCAAAAGTTTTTAATATTTGTAGATAAACTAAAAGTAAACTTTTTATAAGCTTTTAATTTTATATAGTATAATCAATTTCGTAAGCCAAAGATAATTTGTGTTTATGATAGTGTTATATAAAAATTCATTTTAAGTGTTTCCAACCCCCACGGCAAAGTTTTGAGTGAAAATAGATTCATACATAAAAGGAATTATTATGCACTTGTATATAGTATAATCAATTTATATGCAAGATGTTTGTACCGAAAGTTTCTAATATTAACATATAAAATCAAAATAAACTAAAAGTAAACTTTTTTAAACCTTAGATAGTATATAGTATAATCAGTTTTATAAACGTAAGATAATTTTTATTTATTATAATCTTATATGAAAATTCATTTTGAATCTTTCTTTTTCCTCCTCAATTTAAGTGGCAATAGATTAATATATAAAGTGAATTATTATACACTAATTTATTTTTAAAATGCTCATGCCAAAAAGCTTCTGATTTAACAAATTAACTAAAAATAAATCAAAAAATAAACCTTTGGGAAACTTTAGACTGTATATCGCATAATTAGTTTTGTAAATATAAGATAATTATTATTCATTATGATCTTATATAAAAATTCAGTTTTGAATCTTTTTCTCCTCAGTTTTGAGTGGCAATAGATTAATATATAAAGTGAATTATTATATACTAATTTATATTTAAGATGTTCGTGCAAAAAATTTCTAATATCCATAAGTAAACTTAAAATACACTAAAAGCAAATGTTTCTTAAACTTTAGTTTTGTGAAGTGCAAAAGCTTCATGAAACCAAGATAGTTCTCGGTTAACAAATCCTCTACTCTTCTATTTTGGCGAGCTTTGTTCTTGTATAGCTGGATATTTTCCTATTCTTTGGTATTTTATTTGTTTTTAATTAGCTTTCCACCCTAATGTTCTATATAATTTTCTGTTCAAGTTTGTATTTGATGTTTTTGTTAGTTTTCATTTGTTTTTTTATTGATTTCATGTGGTTTTCCATTTGATTTTTCTTCTTAGTTTTCGTTAAGATTTTTATTGGTGTTTTGTCTAAATATTCTATTTGGATTCTTTTGGTGTATATTATTAAAGCCGTATATGCATTCATTTGGTTTTTTTAGTTTTCATTTAGTTTTTGTTTGAGTTTTCTATTTAGTTTTTTTTTAAATTTACCAATAATATTAAAAAATATTCTAAAATATTTTTTAATATTTTTTCATAATATTAATATTTTTAAGATTTTAATTTAATATTTAATTATTTTCAATTTTATCGCAAAGCGGTATGTGTCTGTGCGTAATCGTTTTTCTTTTTCAAGAATAAATTCAGAAAAAATAAGGATAATGTAAAAGTAAAAGAAATTATCATTAATGTTATTTAGTAACAATTTTTTATTGATAAGTTGAATTATATTTTTTATATAATTTTATTGATAAGTAAAATAGGTTGCAACGACAATGCCGATTAAGGCAGATGCAGCTGTGTGGAGACAATTGTTGTGTTGTTGTGCTCATCATGGTGCGGCGAATATGGCATGGAGTGGTGCTCAGAGGTTATCGGAATTAGACCCCGGTGATGATTCAGCTTATGTGATTGCTGCAAATGTGTTTTCTTCGAAAGGAAGGTGGGCAGAGGTTGCGGAAGTGAGGAAGTTGATGAAAGGAAGGAACGTGAAGAAGGAAGGAGGGAAGATCTGGGTCGAATTGGAAGGGAGAATTTCACGTGTTCTTCTCGGGGGATAGGAGTTGTGAGAAAACAGAGGAGATGTATTCTATGTTGGCTGAATTAATGGAGGAGATTGAGAGGTTAGATCATGTTCTTGTTTGCGATGAGACATGAAGTTGGCCTGTGAAAAGGAGAAGCACTTTGATTCTGTGTTCATTGCAGTTCTCTACCCGAAAAGGCCTCCAAGGCATCAAAGATTTTCCGGTTGGCTAGCACTGACTAGGTTTTCAAGTTTCTTCTTTTCCTATTAAGGTGAAGCCATGAAGATGCTTGACCGAGAGATAGAACACTACGACCTTGGCTAAACAAAAGGTAAGTCAGAATGAGAGTTTAAATTTAGTATATCTTTTGCTTGTTGACTGAAATTGCAACTTTTTAACATTTCTGCTCTTACTATTTAGGAACACTACGACCGGGGCGTGAAGTATGTCATCATCTCAATATGACCAGTACAAACATTGTGAAAATTTGATAATTTTTTTTTCATATCATTGATTATAAATACTTCAAAATTTAGTATCTACACTTGTTCACAAGTTTCTTTCTCTTACTGTAAAACATTATCAATAAGAATTTATTATGTTTGCATCTTTTAATTGTCATCAAAAAGATGAGAAACAAATGAAATTAGAAATTGAAAATTCTAATGGACTGTTTAGTTGAGAAAATTTCCTATTGTTTTCTAGAAAAATAAATGGAAATCCTCTTAAAATACAGAAATCCCTTTGTATAATGTCACTAAGGAAAGTTTTTCTCTGGTTATGTCAAAATCAAAACCTTACAATATATCTTGTAATCAAATTAATCTCTGTGAACTTATCAAAAAACAAATCTCTATGATCCTATGTATGAATAGTGACTAGTGCAAGGAATTTCTTTATATTATCATAAATAGGTTTCACAAGGAAGAAAAAAAATTGGACAATTCCTTGAATTCCAAATTTTCCGCAGGAATTGAGTTCAAGCTGGCTGCCAAAGGCAGAACATGAAAGCTTGTAATTTACATTGATAAATTAAGGTAATTGAGATAATACAATAGGAACATGTTTACTTAAAATTAAAATATATTGAATATGAGAAAATAAATAAAAAACAAGAGAAGATATCTATGTGATGATTTTCTGTCAAGATATTTAGCTACAACATCAGTTAATGGAAAGGACAAGTAAGTAACGAAAATATGAAATTACATGCTTGCAGCCATGAAGATAGTCTTCCGCCTACTGTAACAGTTCTCTTTTAAGTCACATTGGCGATCTGCGGGCCATTTGATTCTATGTCAGACTCTATTTTTTACAAATTGTATTCAGCTACTAATGATTAATAAAATTTAATTCAAATTCAAAATAATAACTTCACATTTTTGTCTTCTATAACAGGTAATTCAATTTCATTCAGGGTTATTACAATAATTATTGGACCAACACATTATTAATCAATCTTGTGATGAACAAAGATCTTGGAAATTAAATTCTCTTTTCCTTTTCTTGCTAAAAAAGTAGACTAAATTACAAATTGGGATAAAAAGAGCTCTGATTAGAATTAAATTGATCATGCAAGTGGCAATGTTATAGTATTAGTCTATCAATTTAGTTTAGGCTTAATACATATAAAGTGCTTGAATCATTAAAAACATTGATGTCATATTCCTGAACTAGATGTGGCTTATTGTTAATAATATAATCTTTGATTATTTTCAGTATTTTGTTAACTAAATGTATCTTTGAATTATTAGGAAATGACCATAAGTTTCTTTCAGTTGTAATAAATAAAAAAGGACAGAAAATAATAATTCGAAAAATAACTATTTCCTCCCTGCTTAATTTACCTGAAGTATCTGGCTCGAGGAATTGTCAAAGATTGCACACCATCAACAAATATGGTTGTTCCAATCATGAAGCGTGAGCCATCACTGATTAAGTAGATGACAGTGGAAACCAAGTCATGTTTTACATCAAGCCACCTATGCAGTGGCGTTGCTGCTCTCGTCATCTTCTCTACTCTTTCCTTCCCCACATACTTGGGATATTCATCCTGTAAGTGCAAACCCCGTGCTATGGCATTCACTCTGATCTTGTACTTCCCCATTTCCATTGCTGAGTGCTGATAACACAAGACAAAGACCAGAGTTGTTTGTGAATAAAGTCTGTTATTCGCTATATGCTAAATACTACACTTTCTAAACAAACCCAAAAATTCTAAAAGCATGTTAAGGACTTAAAATATGGCTTTAGTTATAAATAAATTGACTTACTCGAACTAACTGCAGGATTCCAGCTGAACATGAACCATACGCGGCAGCACCCGGATAAAGTACTCGCTCAGCACCGATCAATGATGTGAGGAACACAATGGAACCTCCCGAGTTACAGTCTCGAAGTCTGCTCCCAACAGCCTTGAGAAGAAACCATGGACCCATAAAGTTTATTTTCATTATCTTTTTTAACTCTTCTTCACCTAGTTCCAAAGGGTTTTGCAACTTCCCTGTTTCACACAATCAAAAAATAAAAAATCATCATTTGCTTTTCTACTTGCATGTATCAACCATATTTCATCAACATTGCTGCAAAAAATATCAATGATAAACGTTGAATTGTAGGGAATTTTTTTTTTTAAAATATTATTTGGCTAATAAATTCGGAAAACGGTTTTTCTTGGGCTTTTTACACGCAATATACAGGAAAAAGTGAAAGGAATTGCAAATCCGAAAAAAGAAATTTTTTTTTTTGCAAAATTAAGGCCTTAAGTTCTTCTCCATCAAATGTACCAAAATTTGAACAAAAAATGCTACAAATATACCAAAGTATACTGAAAATAAACAAAAAATATACTAAATTAAATACCATGTAATTTACGATCTTTTATTCCATGTAATTTACGATTTTCTAAAAGATAAGAGCCCTTGAATGAGTATATGATGGAAGTCACCTTCACTCAAAATTATCAAACTAACTAAGGTTGGTAATTTTTCTTAATGACATAAACCTCACTTTTAATAGGGTTTGGGAAATTAGCCCTTTTCTATAGTTCAACGATTTTTCTTGTAATTACAAATTTTTCTTCCTTCCCTTGACTTTATAGATATTCCTTCTCTGTCGCTTACTTCGAGCATTGACCACAAAAGCTATATGGAAACTAACTATTAGTTCATGAGCTACAGAAAAATCCATACATGCATCCTTGCATTTTGAGAACTATGGTATTTCGTCCCTATGTTTTAGTTTAATAGACTAAATTCATCCCTTCGTTAGTGTTTAATAGTCCTTCTGGAAAACCAGATGTGTCCATTCCTTGTTATATTGATAACAAAACCCATCGGAAACTCCACACTTTCAATTCTGAAACAAGATATCTCAAAACATTAATATTGACTAGAAAACTAACAAGAATGATTGTTATACTCAACGATGTTACGATAAGCTTATACATTCTCCCAAGGTTCATGAAGGCAACAAAAAGCTAATTTAGCAACGCAAGCTAAAAATCACTTGGTGAATAAAATAACAGTATGCTGAATTGAGGAAATAAAAAATTTAATTCACCAACATCAAAACAATATAGCATAGAACGATCAAGGCAAAATAAATATAGCAAACAGCAATAGATTGTAGAGCTGAGGCCACGAATAAGTAGCTTTAAATTAATCCTTTACAAACCTTAGGAATGCTATAGAAGAACAGCCTACCACTGAATAATGAAGGATAGATCAAATTGTCAATCGAAGTTATGATAGAATACTTCGTTCGTACCTAGAAGATGTTAACAAAAACCATGGCTGAAAGTTGTATCAACAATCCGTGTTGTGTTATTCATCTTTCCCTTTTACTGCTTCCGCCTGACAACTACCCACTAAAAAACTCAATTAAACAACACTTAAAAATATGGAGACGATCATTTTGATCTGGCAATGCTGGAAGAGATGGTTTAAAAGGCTTCACCACTAGCTTTTCAAACACCCACTTATCACTCTCAAACTTTTGATTCACTCGAAATTGAAGCAAAGAAGATTTCAGGAATGACAGTAAGTTCAATAGCAGTGACGACTATGCAAAGTCAGCAGCAATAAGTTTAAGACAAGCCAGCAACAACAACAGTTGTGCGAAGTCGGTGGTGGTGTTAACGATAGCAGCTCTAGGGAGTGACAATGGTGGTAGTGAGGTTGAGTTCATTTGCAGCGACGATTGCAGGAGTGTATGTAGGAGGAAGAGATAAAGATGGTGAAGACAAGAGTCTTCTGTGAGTTGACCGAGTTATAAGAGTTCTGGTTAATAAGAAAGATATATTGGTCTACTCATATATCTTTTAACACCATTAGTAATTTAGTATGGAGATAACGTCATGGACTAACTACTAGGGGTTTCAAAACATGAGAATGCATTTGTAGATTTCCCTATACCTTACGGACAAAATAATTAATTACTTAAAGCTATAAAACTCCTTTTGGTAGTTCAATATACTTATACTAAATCAATATTGAGGATTGAAATCAATTATCCGACTTTTAACATTAAGTTAACTAATTAAATTATTAAAGAAAATCTCATTCACTCTTGTGGATAAAAAGATGAATAAAAAGACAATACCTTCATATGCATAGCAATGCACAAAAGCATCCAAATTACCCAGAATACTACATGCCTTATTCACTGCTTCATCAAAAATTCCCTCCCTCTCGTCCTCCATATCCACTCCAACGACCTCCACTTGCAAACAACCCTTCACTGAACCCATTATCTTCTGGCCAACATTTCTCAGACACTCCTTAGTTCCCATCAAAACTAGCCTAGTTAATCACGATTGAATAAAAAGTCAGTATATATACACGAAAAGAGAGATATTTGGGCTTGTTTGTCTACAAAAGCAACATTTTTTTTTTCTAAGTAGTGGTGTTTCGTGGAGAGGTGTCAATGGGTAAGATATAAACAGATATGTTCGTAAATTATAAAAAAAAAAGTATTGTTAATATACTATATATTCAGTATCTTTAGTCAATACGTTTTACTTGTACCAAAATAGACACATAACGTGTACAACACCAAAATATACTTACAAAATATGTACAAAATGAATACAAACAAAAAATAATTAAAATATCATTTTTAATGTTATTTTTGTTATTTGGACACACAACCAGATTAAAATGTTTACAAAATGTGTACAACCTTATATATTATAGAAATGTTATATAAAAATATATGTATAAATGTGTACAAATATAATACATAATGAATAAATGACTGAATTCAAACGTGTACAAACAAGTAAATCAAATTTTAGTTATTGAAATGTTGTTTTAAAAGATATTTGATGGTCCCAACAAAACACAACACCACTCTTCCTTCATTAATGACACCTCTTTCACTCTCCATTAAACACATTACACATCAAAACCGCTCCCACTCTTTCAAAACCAATTGTTTTATGATGATGCCTAGGGTATCCGTATCTGTGTGCCTACAAATTGTTTTTTTTTTCTGTGTACCTAAAAGCCATTTTGCAAGACCAATTTTTTCTCTGAATATATTTCCTCACACTACCTAAAGCCAAAGACAACCAAAAACAAAAACAATGACACAGAATTAGATCTCGCTTATTCAAAGCTCGACAAACTTCTCCTTCTTCGTTATTATAGAATTGATCTTCAATTTCTTTCTTCTTTGCATGTTGATTATTAAACGAGAGAAAGCAAAGAACTAGATAAAGATTTCTGTTTTTCTTCTTTCCATGATGAGTGTTTGCTGCGAAAATAAGTTGTGTATCGAATTTTTCTCTATCTCTACCTATCTAAGCTCCAACGATGAAAACCTAGTTTGATTGAGAGGTTCAGATCTGGACGCAACGAAGACGAAGGCAACAAGAAGCTCTAAAGAAATATCAATCTCAAACTTGGTCTGGAGTGAGACTTGTGGTATTTGTCAAAATTAAATGGCATTTGTGCTATTTTAGAGGCTGTAAATATATGTTGTTGCAGATCTCAATAAAAAATGTTATACTATGCAATTTCCTCATAAATAAAATACCAATTGCCATCCCTAATTGCGTATTTCCTATCTACAAAATATTCTCTTTCATTAAACAAGCTTGTCTTCGATGCATACAAATGAGAAAGATGAATGACACAAAAGAAAACAAAATATTAGAGTTTTTAAAAGAAAGAAATGTAACCTGCAACCGCGTTTGGCCAAATGCAAAGCAATGTTCCGTGAAATCTCATCTCCATTGGAGGTGAGCAACACCCTCTTTGCCAGGTTTCCCATATATCTCTAACAGATAAATGGGGAAGGATCCACTTACACTGTAAGTTTATGGTCCTTAAAATCCAACTGTAACAAGTTGTCGCTAAGAAAAAAAAGGCTGAATGTATATAAAAACACAAATCCAACAAAGAACTAAAGAAAGTTAAAGAAGTGAAACAATAGATGGGAGTAATTGTTTTGGTTTGATAAGTGAGATGGTGATAATGAATTGATGATTAGTGGGTGTTTATATTTATGAAATGGATTCTTTAGTGAATCGTCACATGGTTTGACATAATGAAATTGAAAGACAGGTACCAATTCTTATAGCTTCTTCGTTTTTTTTAATCGAAATATTAATCTTCCTACGATTAGCATAAGAGGTGTAATAATCCATTCTAAAATCAGTCGGAGATTAATCAAATTATAATTTGAAAAAAAAAAACGAATTGATATTAGTGAGATCAAATTTAGAGAAAAATACTCACTCCGTTTCATAAAGATAGACCAAAATAACTTTTTCACACAGATTAACAAAGTTAGTTGAGTTATTAATTTTATTAGAGATTTTCAAATATATCCTTATAACTATTTAATAGTAATTTAAAACACAATTTATTATGCATTTAAGTAGTGATAATATAGTAAAATATGCTATATTTATTTGTATTAAAAAGAAAACAGACCTATATATTGGGACAAATATAAAAAAAAGGTGGTATATCTTTACGGGACGGAGAGATTATTAGATAAAGGGTTTATTGCGTAAATTGCATTATTTGGAGATTTTTTTGGGAGGATTAATTAAGTGAAATAGAAAAGACTAGTAGCACAAATTTTACTTTTTTTGATAAACATAAATTGTATTATTTGGACGAATCATTCTAAGGAAATAATTAAGTGTGAGCTATTGAAGCAAAAGGATTAAAGTGGAAGTTGTGTAACAAATGTGAAAAACACTTAGCAATATGTTTTTTTTTTCTATTTCTTAGTGATGTAATCCACCAAGGTACAAGAACATATATATATATATATATAGTCTTCTGACAACTACAAGAAATTATAGAATTAGGGACAAATTTTTTTTGGAGGCACCGAATTCGTCCCAAAATATCGATTTTTCTAGATAAATTGTTTAGTTTGTGCAAAAATATTGACTGCCAAAATTTAACCAAGCAGTCCAACAAAATTTGTTTTGTGCCATTTTGAAATTCAATATTTCGGGACGTCACTATATTTCGGGACAAAAAATTTTATCCTAAAAACTGAATTGACTTTTAAAGATATAAATAATTTTGTTAAAAATTCAAAATTATTTAAGGACAAACACTTTAGTCCAAAAAAACTTCAAAATTGTTTGGAGGACCTAAGGATTTCGTCCAAAATAGCTCTGTAGACAGTTTGAGTTTTGTTCACAATTACAATTAAAATTAGAATTACAAATCCTTGCACACAACATTAGTAATTGATCAAAGCCCCAATTTTCTTCTCAAGAGTCGTATCTCCCATCTCAACCTCTAAACCCATGTAAGCTCTCTCTCTCTTTCTCTCTCTCTCTCTCTCTCTCTCTCTCTCGCTTCTACTATGTTGTTCATCTAAACTCAATTTGGTGATCCTTCTTTTTCTCTCCTGCTAGTTTTCTCTCTTCTTTTTCTTTTACAAGCGTAATGTAACAATTTTTTCTTTTTCTAATTTTACTGCTTGCATCGAATCTTCAATCAATTCCAGGGCTCCGTCGTTCACTTTGCGTTTCATTCCCTCTCTGTACAAAGCTTCAAGAATCTTCAATCAATATCATGTGCTTTTTGTTCTTTATCATTATATGTTTTTTGTTTTATTTTGTAATCTCATAATGTTGTAATAGAGCTCCATAGATTATGTTTACTGCGATTTTGAAGATTTATCTTTCAATTGATATCTATATTGTTCTTTTGGTTGTGAATGCGATTATGGGAATTTGTCTTTCAATTGATATTACTAATTTTTAATCAGCCTGTTAGTAATGTATAAATTGACCATTGTAAGTAAGAATAAAAGAACTTTGATTATTTGTTGCTTTAACACGTCTCCTCTCCTGTCAAATACCACTCTGTTTTTAGTAATTTTGAAGTCTGAAGGGTACAGAGGTCTGTGCCTTAGATAAGTTGATTATAACTCAGACGTAGTGACGATAATTCCCTGTCTGCAAGGTATTGGTTTTTAAAATGTCAAGATTGCTCATTAGTGACTACGAAATGAGCCTCAGACATGCCAACTTATAAGTTTATAAAATTACACTTAATGGCAATATCCAGTTAGGCCGAGGAAGTCCTGCATTTGTCTCATAGTCGATGGAATTAGCCATTCACAACTGCTGTATATTTTTTATTTTTTAGGGTCAGAGGCAACCCCACCTTGATATCATAACAATCTTAATAAACTAATTGATCTTGCGCTTTACGCATCATTAAACACATTATCTCGTGATTACTGTTTGAAATGCAAATCATAAAAACCTCGAAAAGAGATGTTACTGGTGTCCTTGAGGTATCTGCAATTCTGTATGGTGGGTATGTTCCAAGTTAGGTTGCATATAGTGTGGGACACTTCTTTTGATCGAAAATAAATTGTTGTCACTTGTAGTATGATTTTTTCCATATAGTTTGAACGAACAGTTTTCTCTATAAAATTCTAGCTGTCTCACTTTAAAATTCATGTATAATATGGAAAAAATAAATGGTGTTTAAAAAGTATAAAAATAGCAAAATATGAAATTATTGAACCAGCAGTTTGTAATTGGTCAACTATTGTATTGGTACATTATTGAGGTCTTTTTATTTATAATTTAATTATTTTTTGATATAAATATATACCTTTAAATTTTGGTAGTCAATTTTTATCGCATAAAATAAGGAAAAACTATAAAATTATGTAATGAAAAACTTAATCAAATATGCTTAATTTTTTTTGATAAGTCGTATATGCTTTTTAATATATTACATATAATGATATTACTATGTTATATATAAGCACAATTTTTAAGTATAAAATAAAATATTACTAGTGTGAATATCCATAATAAAAAAGATATATTACGCAATAATAATATTTAGATAATAGTTTATTATGATCATAATTGTTTAATTTAAATTTATTGATAAATTTAAGGTTTTTTTCAAGCGGAAAGAAAAAAGAATTTCTATCAAAAAATTACAAATAAAAATTAGTTATGCTAATACATTATTACTTTTGGTGCCAAATTTTATTAAACACAAATAGTAATAAATATTTATCTGAACAATTTTAAGTTCATTGTCTAAAATATTAATTATTTATGCTAATAGCTAATAGAGATAAATATTTTTTATGCCAGATATTATTAAATATGAATAGAGATAAATATTTATATGAATAAATACTTATTTGAATAATTTAAAACCCATTTAAAAAAAAATTCTTCAATTAATTATCTAATAATTATAGTAATTTAAAATTGAGAAGAGTGATAAAAATGTCAGAAACAAATTTCTCCACACATTAATGATATGTATATATATATATATATATATGCACGTGTACAACGGTTATATTTCATGATTTTAAGCACAACGTCAAATTTGCAGAGAATGATTTGGTCACATGGATGACAGCTATACATCAAGCCTTGATTATAGGGATTTGGTTAACTCTTTCTTGATATCATTAGTGGTTGATTTAGTTTCCTTATCATATGCAATTATGCATATGTACAAGTCCATGATTTTAGGGACAATATCAAATCTGTAGATATTGTGCCTATAAGAAGAATCTTGTAGTCATTTTGATACGTTCAATCGCTCCGTTACATTTGCAAGGTATAATAGTTGTACGCGTATGGTGCAAGATATTGCTTTCTGCTCAAATCCCTTCATTCCATGTGCAAGACAGCGGCTCAACTGCTACTGTACATGTTACCCAACTATTTGTTGCTTAACAGTCAAATGAAAAAACTATTCTTAAATAAGATAATAGACATTAACTAAAAAATATAAGAATTAAAAAATTTAATTTTAATAATTAAATTTATTTAATTTTATAATTTTTATATTTATATTTTTTAAATAATTAATAAATTAATTAAAATAAAAGATTAACTGAGGATAAATTTATAATTTTATTAATAATAAATACTAAAAAATAAAAAAATGTATCTATATTTTAAAATACATAAAATAAATTAAAGTTTCTGCCAGGATATCTCACTCATTCACTATTTCAAAGTTAATCTATTTAAAAATTAATTTTATTAATAAACAAGTTAATTAAACTGAAAAGATACTAACTCGGGAATCATCCAAACTCTGAACTAATATTTGTTTATTGTCGGATGTCACACCAAATCTGCAACCAAATCTGCAATTTGTGTGGATGGAAAGAATCACGTATTGTGAATTAATTAGGAGTCCAGGAGGTGCACCAAAATATTTTCGTCAGCCTTGACATCAGACTCTGATAAATATGACAAATAAGACCCTAAAATATCATATTTTAAAGCATTGTTTGATTAATAACTTTAGTTGTAGAAAATGCTTTCCGTTTACAATTTTAATTTTCTTTTCTATTTTTCTGGAAATATAAAAAACATTATGAGATTGTGTTCATTTATTGTTAAAATAAAAATATAGAAAACATGCCCCTTGTTTGGTTACTCAAATTTTAAGATTGACTAGTAACATCTACACACACATTGCATGTGTGGAGTTTTCATATTGTAATTAGGCATAATAAAGTCAATCGGCTTATACATCATATAAAATATGACTTTTAAAAAAATTACACAATAAAAATGTATTTAAGAACTTCTAAAAATAGAAAAAGTAAGGTTAAATACTATGTCAAATCTTGACTTCTTAAATTTGCTATAACATTTATCTATGATAACTTGTCTTGATTCTATAAATGTCTTTTACTGCCTTTCAACTTTTTAAGTTTCTAAATCATTCAATTTTTTAAGGTCTGTGAATATCTTCTTAGATTAACAAGACAATATATTTTCTCTAATACTTAAATTTATTATTGGATAATTTCATCTTTAGCAATGAACTTTGATTTTATCACTCTAATTATTTTTACTTTATATAATTTTTTCTATATCTCTTTTCAAGTATGCCATCTTTTTCAATAACTAAAAATTTTTAGACGGTAAGTTAATGAGACTTTTATTAAACATTTTTGAAAGATAAAAATAATACATGATTTTCATCTTAAGCCAACATTTACTTTCTCTAAATTTATTTTTGTATTTATCCTTTTCAATTTTTTAATTGATTAAATTAAAAAATGTCTTTTTTTTTTTAAATGTCTTGAGTTTCTTATTCTTAAAACAAATTCTTGTGCATGTGAGTTTAAATATAATTGCTCAAGTAAATAATTCATATTATTAGAGTTATATATTTTTTACTCAAATAAGATATACTCATAAATTTGTCTATTATTATTACTTCGATTATTAATTGAGTAAAAAGATTTTTGTTCGAGAAAAACACTTTCGTAAAATTATAGACTAAAAATTTAAATTAGTCTTAAAAGTAAAACAATTATCAGAAAGATTAGAAAATCTTGTTTCAATCATTAGTGCATTCAATCAACATACATTGTGAATTCCAACGTTGATGTAAGACCCGGGAAATTTTCGTAAATATTATTGTTTTATTATTTGGGGAATATTTTTTGTTTTTCTTACCTACGTCAGATACCCATTTCTGTTAAAAAGAATTTTGTCAAGTCAAAGAAGGTGATATTCTAAAGCAATTGGTAACAGTCAAAAAGTTAAAGAATTTTGTTTTATTATAATTTTATTTCAATGTTATTTTATCCAACATTCTTTACTAAAATCATGTAAGCCATGATTTGTATTACTATATCTATTTCTAGATCATGATTGATGTATAAAATAAATTATTTATGAAAATTTAGCTCATCTCGTATAAGCATCAGAATATAGAAATAAATATCCAAATACTACATATTAATCGGCTTATTAATCACATTAAAATAGTTTAACAAAAATAAAATTTTTTAAATAATATCCTCAAATATTAATAAAATAAAATCATTATATCAAATCATTGAATAATTTAAAACAATTTAACCAATATATAAATATCATAAACAAATCAATAACATATTACTCGGTGTGAAGTATCTAACATAACATAAACTCGGACCCGAACAATAGGGCACACACTGCTGACAAGGGTACCTCATTGAGCGCGGAAGATTGAAGAACCTCTATCAGAAACACCTGAAAGATGAAGTAAAAAGAAATAAGAAAAAAAATAAGAGGGTAAGAATCCAGTAAGAGATAACACTTCAGAGCGGCCCCAGGCCTCATAGAAAACTGTTTTGAAAACATTTCAAAATATATCACATGCAGATATAAGTGTATATACATATACACGCTATATACAGAATAATAATATTTTAAAAACCATTTTGAAATTCTTTACAAACAAGACAGACAGAAGACAATCAACCGAGTTTACTAAACAATAATTTGAATAAGAAAATTTAATTTCCAAAATTTGAAATAGCCGAAATAAATTAAATAAATAAATTGGTTAAGAATATTAAATTTCCAAATTTCGAAGCAGCCGAAATATTTTTCCTTCAAAATATTTCCCGAAAATTACGTTTATCTTTCCAAAATATTTTCAGAGAAAAGTACCAAGATTTAACGGGACCA
>CAODLS012463458.1:0-17878 GCA_948243855.1 Flueggea neowawraea | reverse complement strand
TTAAATAAATTATAAACAAATATACAATGAACATATACTAAAAAAATTTTAAATAAATTTTAAACAATCTTGAATCTATAATTTATAAAATTAGATTTGTGCGATAAAAATTTGAAATTTTTTGTTTAAAATATTAAAACTGGTCTGCAAAATTAGTAATTTATGAATAAGGTGACATGTTTATGTATTTGGCCAAATAGAAATAGGGGTCTTGTTCCTGTTAATGGGCCCCGGTTCTCATTCCTAATTCGGCCCAAAACCCAAACAAAACACCCCCAGCATTTCAATATATTGCATTGACTCCGGGACCTCTGTTGACAATTCTAATACTAGACGACTGTAAGTATAAGCTTATTAGCAATAAAATTTATCTTAATGTATTGGATCGTGACACTGTTAGTTGGGATAACGAAAGGCTAAAATGCATTCGTGCTGGTTCGTATGAAAAAGACACGAGGGATATTAAAGAGAATTTCCATAATAATAGAAATTGGTTAATTTACAAAAAGTAGCCAATTCAGGAAGCTAACCAAAACTGGTCAAAACTCGGTGGTAGACCGTCTGACAGCCTGACACGAGATGAGAATGAGACCGAAAGGTCTGATATGGCTGCCATCACGCAATCATCAAACCATCTTCCTCTAAATCTACATTGCCATCACGCAATCATCAACTCAAGTCGCCTTTTTCTCCCTACTGTCAAATGTGTAAATTAATAATATATCGCATCATATCATCCAATATTTATATATCTTGTGCACCGCAAAACCTTTTTTTACTAGAGAGGATAAGGCTCAAACATTTAGTTCTTAAATTCGAAACTTTTTTTGGGGAGTTGAGATGATGTCTCGAGCACTCACCACTCAAATTCGAGAATTGTTTTCAATATATAGCCTCAAATACTCTAATTCGAGTAATTTTTTTCAGGTGCTTCTTCTGAGATTTGACATAGAAATTACTATTATTTACCAATTAAACCACATCTTATGAGTCTCCAATTTGAGATTTCAATAAACTTGTACTTATCAAAAAGAATTACAATTTATTTGGACAGCTTATCTTGATTTATCACATGAAACACTAAACAAAGAAATTGTTGGTTTTGGAGGAAGGGAGATAAGTGGGCTTGGTAAGAGATGTGGTTGAAAATAAAAGGCGGAAAGATTCTTATCCCATCCATATATCCACATGGTGGAGTGACCTGGAGACCACATTCCACATTTTTCAATCGGCATTTTACACGTTCACATTGCACTATAATGTTTCTTCCCAATAATTACACGATGTTGATTGCTCTAAAACAAATAAAACCCAAACAAGCAGCTTCCGGAACGAGGATTACATGTACGGTGGTCCCAAATCAAAGACGCTTGATGATTGAGGTAACCTTACATTATGTGTAATTCATATCTAAAACATATAAAATGCCACTGGAAAAGGAAAAAAAAACCCAGTGAAATTCAGTTTCAATATGTGTAATTCACTATTTAACTTAACTGTATTTTGAGGTGGCGGTTACTTGACGAGCATAAGGTGTGGGGTAGGGGGTGGCTTAACTAGACTGACCCGAGGCAATGAAAGTTACAGATATTATCATTGATATATAAAGAATGTGGACAAATACCGACCTTGTTAAAGTACTAATAATCTAATAGGAATGAATACAAAATCATGTAAACCAAAAAATTTGAAACAAGCAATTCTTAGCCAACCAATTAGCATATCAATTAGCTTCACGATAAACATATCGAATTTGAACTAGCGGATTTGCCTGCAATTTGTAACTATACTATTGTCTTTTTTATATTGAAATCTTGAGTTGATAACACACACAATTATTCAATTTTTTGACTCGATGCAGAAAAATCACTTAACCGAAATAAATTGTACACTCAATGTACCAACCACTATGTCAGTGCCAAATGTCGGACCAATAGACCACATCAATATCCACATCATGCCACATGAGATACACGTGGCAGTAGGCTCATGCCAAGTATTGTGCCACATGGCACCTAAATTGACTTTGAAAAAAAATTAAGAGCACCTAATCACCCCCACCACATCACGCCACAACGGGCCACCAGTCACCACCAAGATCGAATGGACAAACACGACCAACGCAACCCCTAAGCCCAAACCTAAACATCAACACCGCCAAGCACAATGTCGAACCCACCACAACGAGCCACCACCAAGGATCTAGTCACCACCAAGGCAGAACCCATCTACACCCACCAACATCAGTCACCACCATAAACACCATCACACAAACCACTACGTCGAACCCACATTTGTATCCAGTCACAATTACCGCCATTACCATGAAGAAAACAGAGAGACAAGTCAAAAAATTTTTTTAAAAAAATCCATCAACCACTACCAACAAAATCATTCATCAACATTCATAGACAAAAAAATCAAAAACAAATCAGAGCGACCCATTTCACTGCTGCTTCAGACTGCTTCTTCATCGATCTGCTTCAACATATATAACTTTAGAAATCTCAATAATTAAAGAAACTAGAAACGTACGAATAAAAATCATAGCAATCAACAAACTAGAAATCTCAATAATTCATCAACAGAATTGCTTACAACATCATGGAATGTAAAATCTAAATGGCACAATACATACGAATAAATCATAGCAATCAACAAATTAATAATTCAGAGATCAATTAAAATCGGATTACATAAAAATCTAGAAACCCATTTGACAATCTCTTTTTGAGCACCATCTCTTTGATTTCGAACAACCCAGAGAGTTCCTGAACTTGTTTACGTTATTTTTAACATGCCCATAAATCTCCTAACGAGATTCAATCCTTTCTTTCTTTTTTCTGTCAAGCACCCTTTCTTTCTCTATTTCCGTTAAGGAGAGAGAGAGAGAGATAATTATTCAAGAAGTCTCCCTTTGACCCAATGGATCATTCTTCTTCTTAGAACGAATTTCCCTCTTTAGAGCCATGAAATTTTACTTCCACCGACTTTAAATAATCCAAAGAAATCAACAAGAACTCGTTGGAACCTTAGAATCCAAGGAAATCTCCAATCTTTGCATCTGAATTGAATTGTGTGTGAGACTAGGTGAATTAGGGTTTAATTTTTGGTGAAATGGTGCTTGGGTGAGTCGAATTCAAATGGAGAATGATGGGTATGAAATTAAGAGAAGTGTGAATGTTAGGGTTTATCCGGGTTGAAGAAGATGATGATTTGAGAAGAAGATGGTGCGTGAATTGAGCATTTGCTTTTTCTTAAAGCAAACGACGTCGTTTCAAGATGTGTGTGTGATTTTTTTTAAAGTCAAGTTGGGTGCCACGTGGCAATATTCGGGTTGGAACTGCCATGTGTATCGTATGTAGCATATTGTGTCAGTCAACATGGTCTGGCAGTCGAGCACATGGCACCGACACTCTGGTTGATACTTTGAGTGTACAATTTATGCGAGTAGAATGACTCGCCTGAAAAAAAAATCAATTTTGATATTTTTCCGCACCGAGTCATAAATTTAAGTGATCGTTAGTGTTATAAACCCTCAAATCTTTATAATTTGATAAATGAGGATTAATTGACAATACGATGACTAAACTACTTAGAAAGGTTCAGTAAAGTCACTTAAGTAGATTTTTTTTTTCAAGATTGTTACTGAACTGATATTTTTGGTTTAACAAAGTCACACAAGCCTATGGACTTAGTCTTGTCCGCCACCTGTGTAAGCAACCGTGCCACATCGATGCATGTATGCAGACATATGTCCACTACTGACACATGATAAGACAAAAATTATAAAAAAAAACACAAAGTTGTCTCTCCCCTCACCTCATAGTCTTTTTCTCTTTGTTCACCTCTCTTTTTCTTTGTTCACCTCTCACTTATAATTTCCATCAATATTCATAACAACCAAATAAGCCATTGCAGCACCAATCTTCTACAAAGAATTTGACAAAATTAAGGCCACATCCATAATGGTTGGAACGTTGCGGCCAAAAGAAAAAAAAAAAGACCACGCCTATGTTTAAATATAAATACAAATTTTAATCTCAATGGTTGAAACATAAGCCAAATTGAATCCAAAATCTCCATTCAAAGTTAAAGCATCAATACCCATTTTCGAAAACCCATTCACCATAATCAAAATCATTTCTAGCAATTTCTTCTTCTTCAAATTTTTCTTCTTTCTTATTTTTCTAAAAAAAAGATTGTTGGAGTTTGCAGTGATGGTGATTGTTGAATCCCATTTAGTCCTCGCTTCTCTGATATGAAGCTTCAAGTACCATAAAAAGAGTCGACAGTTCGCCTCTGTCTGCATATTTGTCTTCAAACCACTTCATCTCTCTCTCTCTCTTGTCACAAATGACAACAAATACATAATTTATGTTAGATATGCAAGTGTGAATGATAATTGTCCTACATTGAAGAGTTGTGGTGTGTGTGTGAAAGATTTATAAGTGGTGTTGACCCATAACCCATTATCTTAAGGTTTTGGGAAAAGATATGGTTTCAAGCCCATTTGTATTCCTTCACTAGACTCACGCATGAGGCAAATCTCCCCAGGGCTCACTGGGTCTAACAAGTGGTATCAGAGTCGATGGTTCGGCTGGGACATGCAAAGACAAGTATGATGTGGTGGTATGAGTGCAGTAATGTGGTGAAGAGATGTATTGACAAGTGTAACCCGAATCTATTGTGTGACTGGCCGAAAAAGAAAAGCTCGTAGACAAAAGAGTGGAGTTATGAGGGAAGCTCTTGGTGACACTGTACTGATGACCGAGCTCAAAGATGATGAAGAGTTGTGTTGACTGGTAAAGTCCTTGTCTAGTGTGAGAGGTGGGGTCCGCTCGTAGATGGGTGGAGTCATGAGAAGTGATCTTGGATTAAAAAAAAATCACATTAGTACTCGATAAGGTCCAATAAAATTCTGCAATACTAATAGTGGTTTTCGTTGCAGAGGGAGCAGACCTAAGCCTATGTGGAATAGATTCACACTTGAGGGGGAGATTGTTAGATATGCAAGTGTGAATGTTAATTATTCCACATTGGAGAGTTGTGGTGTATGTGAATGATTTATAAATGGTATTAACCCATAACCTATTGCCTTAAGGTTTTGGGTAAAAATGTGGTGTTAATCCCACTTGTGTTCCTTCACTAAGCCCATGTGTGAGGGAAATCTCCCCAAGGCTCCCTGGGTCTAACAAGGAATTGTTGAGATTGAAGTAATTTTCTTGAACAAGATTGAAGTGATTTTCTTGAACAAGATTGAAGCTAACCTTGAAGGAATTGAACCAAGTCAAAATGGGACGGATTGAAGATGAAAAGGACGAGTTCTTGGCCGAACAGTGCAAGACACGGCCGTATCCCTGCCCGTGTAATGCAATGCTTCAAGTTGCTCGACACACGGTCATGGTTTGTTGTCCATGTCTTGATGTCTTGGTCTGTGTCTAATTTCCCACAACCGTGCCTTGACTCTAAAGGGTTGTAGGACGTGTTTTAGGGTTTGAGATGGTTTATTTTGACGTGTATTCCTTGTATAGATATAAATAGGTGGTCTGAAAATATCTTGGTAAGACTTGAACGTCTTGGGATGCCTTTGAACGCCGGTTTGGCTCTGAATAATAGATTTATTAGCTCTCTACCCATGGGCGTAATAAATTTACCGAACCACGTAAATCTTGTGTTCTTGTGTGATTTCTCTTTGTTTAATTTCGTGTACTTCTATCTTAATTTCCTGACAATTTAATTATTGTAGTTATATATGTTGATTTGAATACAAATTAGGGTTCTAGGGTTCAGATAGTGCCTAGGTTTCTTGTTGACTTTGAATTTTGAAATTAATTTGAGTTTTCTGGATCTAAGTTAAATTTTGTGACAGTCGATAATTTATAGACACATGTCTACACACGTGACACAATTACTTGCATAAGTGACAGACAAAGCTAAGTCCACAGGCCTGAATGACCTTGTTGAACTGAAAATTCAGTTTAGTGACATTCTGAAAAAAAATCTCTAACTTAAGTGACTTTACTGAATATTTTCATGTAGTTAAGTGACAATGAATACAATTAACCCGATTAATGATGGAATTTATTTAGCATTGACATTTTAATCACCATAAGGACTGAATATTTTGCTCGTTCTTTGAACCACTAGGCAAATTAATCAAGGATGAATGAGTTTTCGTTGAATATAAATGCAACGACCACCAATTATTGCTGTAACAAAGTATAAACACGTATCATCCTGCACCTAAAGGTGTTTTGGAACAAATTTACCAAACTTACCACCTCAATCCGCCTAACCCACAAACCCAACCATTGAATTATGCGGTTGGCTAGAAAAATATGCATTTTTCTAAATATTTAAAAATTATGAATTTTTAGTTATTGCGTAGCTAAGCTACCATCTGACAAACAGTACCAAACCCATTTGAAAGGGTCCACCTATGGTTGGTGATCCCAAGAACACCAGAATCCCCTGTGAAAGGAAACATAGTCTGAAGAACTAAACAGATTGATTCCAAGATTCTGCTTTTTCCCACAAATTCATGACATAGATACTATTCCTATTCAGAAGGTGAAACAAAACTAGGAAACATTCCAATTGAAGATTTGGGATATATTCCCGTGTTAATTATAGTTAAAAAACTAATTTACTGCCAATAGGTTCTAGCTCTTTGGTCTGAAATTGTATTTAGCAGTAAAAAGTTTGATTCTCGTTGAGCAAATAAAATGCCTTACATATAAAAAAAAAACTAATTTACTCTTAAGTAATTCCACACTAGAAGAACCCAAACTTCATAGCTTAGTATGATTTGATCTATTGGTATGGAAAGTGATGATTGAAAGTATTAATATACAAATTTGGTAAAAAAGAAAATGTCCAAGAAACTGTACACAAAAGTACATCAAGAAAAAACCATCACTAAAATCTAGAATCAGAACAGAGAAGAACATTCAGGGAACAAGACCAGCAAAACAGAGACGATTAATATAAGATTGATTTTGTCACCTCAGTTTATTGAGATGAACTTCAATTCAAGACTTGAGCTCTTTCAACCTAGGAATTATATATATATATATATATCTTATCAAAACACTACCAAATAAATAAAACCGTACCCCAAGTTGCCGGAATATTCCACATCTTGTCACCGGAAAACCCTGAAACCTATCTTGATCTACGCTTTCCGACCTTTTTCCGATGCGTATTCCCTTGTTTCCCAAAAGCACTACAAAACCCACAAGCAGCAACCTTGGGAGAAGGAGGCTCAATAGCCGGAGACACCTTGCCGGTGCGGTAGCGTTGTCCACCGTTGGATCGGCTTCTTTCGACGGTCTGGATTGACAGCGAGGGCTTAATGTCTCTTTCACGCTTGATTTCTTGCTTTTCTTGATGTTCTTGTTCCTGTTCTTGTTTTTGACCACCCACTTGGTTTAGCTCTCCTGAAAGAAACCTGTCGTCCCAAACAAACCCTGAAGAACCTTGTCTTCTAAACGACACCGCAGATCTTTGTAAACCAGCCATGAAGCTTTCTCTCTATATCTGGATCTTTCTTGATGAACAACAAGAACAATTTTTTTTCTTTTTACTCTTTTTGAGTTGTTCAGCTGTGTATTATTATGACTTATCCTTTATATATAGAAAGAACGAGAGAAAGAGAGAGAAAAGGTCAGAACAGATGAGCTTAATTAGTCAAATATAGCAAGATTTGTCTATCATTTATTTTGTTTCTGTTGAGATTCTAAGTAAAATATTGAAATGGAATTTTTTTCCCGATTTTGCTCTATTTTAAATAGTATAAAAGTTTGGTAATGGTGTTGTTTTACTGGTTGTTGATCAATAACAAATCTTTTGTATCGTATAATATTATTTGAATTTTCTTTTGCTAATAGGGTTAGTAAAAGGTCAGTCTTGTTGAAGTTATTTTGTACCGTAACTGAGCTGGCCTCATTGTTCCCTCACACGTAGCCGCCGCCTCTCAAATTTTTTTTTTTATGTTTACATGTGCTTTCTTTTATTTGAATTTTTACTTTGACAATTTTAAGTATTTCCCCAGAACTATTCAACTTTGAAAATGGAAGATGCTCTTTGCCCTTTTTATCTCTTTTTTCTTTTCTCAAAGACAAACTGGAGCTAGTTAGTTGGTTGGTTGATCTTGTCCAGTATTTATTGCACAAATAAGATTTTGAGATATATTTGGGATAATTCTGACTTCTGATGCAGAATTCAACCTCAAAAAAAAATTGGCAGAGATATATTGATGGCAGATTTAGGGATAAGCAATCCCTTGAATGAATGAAGGAGATTGCACGATTGTGATTTCGTATTTCATAGCAGGGTTTTACAAGTATATATATGTTTTTTTTACAAAAAAAAAGGAAAATTGTGGATGGTTAATAGTAACATATTACTGCTGGACGTTATTATACATACATTATTGTTCTGCTACGGAATATTTCAGAACTATAGTTACACCGACAACAGACTTAGATCAATGCACTAGTATGATCACCGTAATACCTCAGTGAGATAAATTTTTAAGGAAGACATCTTGTTTTATTGCATATATATGTTTTTGTGGAGTTGGCATGAAAATTACGCATTGACAGGGGTATGATATTCATCATTTATTAAATGTGGTTTCAAAGTCAGAATTTAAAGTTGAGGAATTTTGGTTAATTGAATATCTGGGTTGCTAATCCGTGTGGATGTGGTGGTTGTTGACTACTCAAAATTGTCGGACCACTTAAATTAACGTATTTGCTCTACAGTTCTACTTGGCTTGATTTAGGTAAACATTATAAATTATTTTTTTAAATTACTATTTAGTTCATGAAATGCATCCATGTTTGACACACTAATTGCACACAATTTTCAGTCTTCTAAAATATGAAAGTGAATTTAGAATAAAATTTATTAATATTATTAATAAAAATTATACTTGTTTCTTCGAAATGAATTTAATATATACAATTTTTTCGTGTAGAATATATATGTTTTTGTTCTAAAAAAATGCTAACTGATCAAAATTTTATAAAAGACTACTATATATATTGGTTATTTAGGATTGTAATGCACTGGTGGCCCGAGGAAGCCAAAAAAATAAATGAGTGATGTTTATTTTTGGTAAATTAAACGTGATAAACAGTAAATTTGATAAATTGAGAAATTATATAGTAAAAATATCTCACCTGTTTTTTGCTAATGATATTGTTTTGTTTGCAGAAGTGTCCTTGGACCAATTTAGGGTGATACTAAGGAGTCTTTATTGAGGATTCGAGTTATTTAATATCAGCCTTCGTTATTTAATTTTAAGGTGTGATTACTTAATTGCATCTCTTGAAGTTACTTAATTTTTAACGTCGTTACTTAATTTAGTTATTGGTTATTTAATTTTGATCGGTTACTTAATTTTATGATAAATTAAGTAATTATAATTATTATTTAATTTGGACATTAATTAATTAATTTATTAAAGAAGTCATCAATAAAAAGTCCTAGTTCTCATTTTAGTACCACTCACCAATTCATGGTTATTAAGGACTGTCTTGACTTATTCTGTGAGGCCTCAGGTGCCAAGGTGAACTATGAAAAATTGAAGCTATGCTTCTCAAAAGGTACCAACACCAGTGTTGTCTCATCTATTGCTGAGCTCTCTGGTATTCCAGTTGGACCTGATCTTGGTATGTATTTGGGTATGCCTACACTAAAAACAAGAAGACAGAAGGAAAAGTACCAATCCATCCTAGACAAAATAAATGCTGGACTAACTGGATGGAAGATCAAATATCTCTCATTTGCAGGTAGAGTCCTTCTGGCCAAGTCTACCTTGTCTACAATGCCAATGTACGCCATGCATACAACTTTGCTGCCTAGTTCAATATGTAAAGAGATTGATAAGAAGATCAGGGGATTCATATGGGGTCAACTCCAGAGCTGAGGAAAATACACTTAGTTTCATGGAAAGAAGTTACAAAACTGAGGGAGTGTGGAGGGCTTGACTTGAATACAGCAAGAAGTATGAATTTGGCATTTATGGCGAAGTTGGGATGGAACTTTACCGAGAATGATGATGCCTTGTGGAAAGCTATTGTTCGCCACAAGTAAGGAGAACCCGCCGCCACCGTGTCCTCTTCTATCAGTAAATCGAATACATGGAAAGGTCTAACCCAAGCTTGGCATCTCGTAAACAATGGCAAACGGTGGAGTTTGGGTAATGGGCTGAAAATAAGATTTTGGTTGGATGTGTGGTGTGGAAATTCACCTCTCTTACACCGGACTCTGACTTCGGTTCCAGACAGTCATATACAACACACTGTTATTTATTTCTGGGCCAACGGACAAACGAACTGGTAGCTTCTAAAGAATTTTTTGCCAACTGAGGTATTAACTGAATTGGCAGCCTACTCAATTTCTATTTATCCCAATATTGAATTTCCTTCCTCATGATCTGTATCAAATTTTGTTAACTGATGTAAGGGGCATTTGCTGGCCCCGTCTTCTTCAAGATGAATAAGAGGGCTTGACCCACCATTGCACCAAAAAAAAAAGAGACATTTTTCAAAAAACATAATATGGTAATTAAACATAGGAAAAAAAAAAACGTTATGGTTTGAAAACAAGAATTTTAAGACGCATTGTTGTATGAAATTGGATGTTTCAACCATAATAAAAGTTGCCGGTTAGAGAATGCCATGCTGAAGCAGGCAGCCCAATTATTAGCAAGAGTGACATAGGCATGGTGGACTACTCTTTAATTAGACCCTACACACTTAAGGTCACCTCACCTATTATTGTTGTATCCATCTTAATCTCTTAATGTGCACATTTTCTGACTTTGTTTTAGGCAACTCTTGTATATGGTCTCATCACTTGCATAAATAAGACCTTGTTTTAAGCAACTCTTGCATGGTCTTATCACTTGCATAAATGAGAGATTTGTCCAAATCTTGGAAACTCATTCCTAACGCTATTTTCCATATTGTTCAATTCCCTTGTCTCTCATGTAATTGCTTCTTCCAACAATTCATAAAACCGAAAAGTTGAAAATTTAGTGATATCAATTTTTTTATCCTAAAAAAGGAGTAATTTTTGCTAATCACCAGTGGTTAAATATAATCTCCAATCAAACCGACTTATAGCAAATTAATTTTCAGATTGTCAATATTTAAAATTGAGCAACAAATCGTCTCTTAGTATCAACAATATGGATTCAATGTAATGAATCATTCCGCTTTAAAAAAAAAAACAATGTGGATTAGAAAACTGAACAAGTTATAATAAAACAAACCCTCGACCATAAAAAAATAGACAAAATAAAAAAACAGCGAAAAATAAACATATCATATAATATGGTAGCCGAATAACTTAACCAATAAAAAGTAGGAAGAGCGGTATTGATGAAAGTTATGAAGATAGTGTTCCTTTAATTTTCTTGACGAAAGATCAAGATGACAATGCTGCTCTTTAAGAGAAAATTGCTTTAGCGTGCCAATGAATGAATAGAGCGAGTAGAGACATGAGATGATTAAAAAAAACAAAAGGCAATCTTGTTCAAACACAATATTTGGTCATACCTAAAAGGCCATCTTGGTCGTTAATGAAATTAATAATTGGTGTTTGAAATGCTTAAGGAACCATGATCAGAACAACGAAATTGAGGCTATTTGACGTTGTTAGTCCAAAAGACAATCAAACACCAAGTTGTTAATGTCTTCATCCTCATCATAACATCATCAACATTATCATTGAAAAGGTCTCATCAAACTAATCCACCCTATGTCGTCCATTATTCTCCAAATAACAACAATAATAAATATATATAAATTATTTTAATATTATCAATAATGTTATGGCAATGATAATGACAACCAATCACAACTACATGGCTTAATTATTTAATCACGCTAAGCTAAATTGAGTGGAAAGACAAAACTTTTACCAGATTTTAAAATAATAATCGCATAATTAGGATGCCAATTTTCAAACGAATCTGACCAGTCCAATGTAAATTCAATCACAAAAGTTGAATCATGAATGATCTTTTTCTATTATCAATAAAATTCATGTCAAAATTGGACAAAAAAAAGGAGATAGAAGTTGAATTATTCTAAGCATATTGGATCAGAATATTTTTTTATACAGTTTTGAAAATATAAATGATGGAGACGACCAAAGCTAGGACTATAATAAGTCGAAGTGGAGTGATTAACGCTGCGTTTAGCTGCGAAACCAATTGTTTGGGTGGAAATTTACAAATATGCGAAACTAACCCGCCAAAATTCTCTATATTTAATTTTCGTACTTAAAGATATTCTACCTCGCTTTCTCTCCAACCAAACAGGAGAGAGCCAAACAGGTATTTCTCTTTTCAATAATCACAATTTCTTTTTCTCTATATGTTTCTTCTGCTACAAGATCACTTTCTTTCTCAGCTTCTCTCCTCGTCTCGCATGCGTAATTCTCCGAAGAAATCTCTGAATGAATTAAATACTCGTTTTCTTTGTTGTTTTTACTGTTCTAGTCTGCGGAAGATGCACGCGAGAAAAGGATATGAATTGGTGACGGAATTCGCGACCACCGGGGAAGGTTATCTTAGACCATTTAATGTAAGCCCTTTTTACCATTTAAATTTACAGTTTCATGGCTCTATCTGCCGATTTGTTGTGTTGATGATGTTCATTACCTTGAGCTTCAGGCTCTGATAAGCTAAAATTTTGCAGTTTGTTCAATTCATATATTAGACACAATAGCATGTTTAATTTAGTGGCGCAAGTCTGGCTGGCCGTGAGGTCGCTGTTTCATTGGAAATAATTTGCAACATATGATTAAAGTCTTCTCAAATATTCCATTTTAATTTCATTCATAAGGAATGCAAATGTTCTGAATGCAGAGAGAAACAGCCATAAGAATGTCTAACAAATTTACCATTTGCTCGCTTTTCCATTTCTAGCTCACTTCTTTTCTATCCAAAATCAACTTTCCAATCTTCACTGGTATGTTATAAATCAAAGAGGATACAGCTTTTATAAAGAGGATACAGCTTCCCTTCACGGTGCACACTTTGCAAAGAGGATTCTAAGACATTTACACATCTATTCATCACTTGTACGGTGAGCAAACAACTTTGGCTGGCTATTTCCTCCCTTTTTGGGATTCGGGTTGTCTGTGATGGTAATGTTCGGTCTTTAGTCTTGGCGGCCATGTCTGCTCAATTGAGTTCTCAATTAAAGACCTTATGGAATGTTGCAATTGTGAGTGTTTTCTGGATCCTCTGGACTGCACGCAATAATGCTATCTTTAATAATCAGCCCGCTAGTCTTTATGTCATGTTAAGACTGCTTTGAAGGGTATCAAGGAAGCTGATTTTTTCAGGATTGGACATATGCGTGGAACTCAGGATGAGTTGCAGTTCTTTCGAACTCTAGGCATTGTTGGCATTCCAAGGAAGGCCCCCAACATTATTCCAGTGGTGTGGCGCACCCCTCCTATCAACTGGATCAAAGTAAACACGGATGGCTCTGTTATTGTTTCTCCAGGCACCTCAGGTGCAGGTGGGATCTTTCGAAATACTAGAGGCTTCTCCAAATGAGCTTTTGCATTTTCCACAGGTGAGTCTTTTGCATTTGTTGCTGAGATAAAAGCTGTTATGTTTGCTATCAAAAAAGCTGTGGAATGTGGTTGGGATCATTTATGGCTTGAAAGTGATTCTACATATGTTGTTCATTTACTCAAGACTAGAACAATGGTTGTGCCATGATGCTCGAGACTAGAATAGGTCAACTGTTTATCTCTTCTTTCCCATATGTCTTTTGTGGTATCTCATATTTATAGAGAAGACAACAAAGTGGCAGATGCTCTTGCCAAGGTACATCACTGATTCCTCATCCTCCAACTTTTCATGGTTATAAATCAAAGCATTACTTTCATTTTAATGACATATCCAACCAAATATTCTGAGTTCGATTCACTTGATTTTTGAACTGACATACTTTTGATTTTCATAAATTTAATCAACACTTAAAAGAATTCAGTAAAGACGCAAGCTGCAACAAAATACCATCCATATGAAAACAAGATTGTGTTTTACTGAGTTGGAAGAAAAATCAGTTCTCCTCAAGAATTGGAGAGAAGTACAAGAGGTGCCATGCATATTGTCGTCTACCTTGGTTAGCCTTAACTGAAAATGTATCACCGCAACACATGCAATGAGCGCAGCAAAACAGTGCTCCACAAAGTAGATGACCTGAAAAACTCCGCGTAATGGACATATCACTTTACTCTTTAGCTCAACTGCCGACAATAACGATCTGGACAATGCTACTTATTTTTGTTGTTGTTGCTGTAGAATCCCTTTACATACATCTCAATATGCTCTGCAGACAATTTTTCTTTTCCTCTCTGCGCATGATAATTTCATATACAGGCCTCCATTTCCTCTCCCATACCTGCAGGTTTGGTGTGTTTCGAAATGTAATGATTTCATTCACGAAACGACTGGAATTTGATGATCGTTTCTTGGTTGCGGAAGCAAGTCAGCGCACTGGATGGTCATCCTATTTATTGACAAGACCTTCGAGGGATGATGTAAGTCAACATAAGATTCAAAGAATTTTAGGGAGCTTGGGTGGAGCCGTTACCAAGCATCATATGGGTGTACAGAACAACAAGTCGAATGTCTAATGGGGAGACCACATTCAACTTAATGTATGGAACAAACGCACTAATTCCTGTGGAGATAGGCTTTGGATCAGCACAAACAATAGAATTTACTTCGGAATAAGAGCAGTCTAACTTTATGCTCTTCGGGAGAACTTGGATCTCATTGACAAACAACGAGAACAAGTTTGCTTGAGACTTGAAGCCTATCATCGACGAGTTGCTAGCTACTACAACTCCCGAGTGAAAACCTAGCTAATGGGACAAGGTGACCTCATCTTGCGAAAATTTGCAATCACTAATGTCTTACAAGAAGATGGCAAGTTGCGAGCAAATTGAGAAAGGTCTTACAGGATCTCAACGATGACGGGGGCAAACATGACTACACTAGAAACATTGGGAGGAAAGAAAATGCCAAAGACATGGAATACCAACCACCTAAAGTTGTACTTCCCTTTGGATGTGTAACATAAAATAATTGTAAGTTATGCGTATAAAAATAAAGAACATACTAATGCAAGTTGCTTAAGGAGTGGACGTAGGCCTTTGAGCTGAACCATTATAAAACTCTGCGTCAAAGTTATTTTCTGCTTTTTCATTTGCATCATGACATTATCATTCTACATATATGTTCATCTTTGCATACATCTTGCATTCTCATTTGACATTTGCACACGACCAAAGACATGCCACAATAACAAAAACTGAGTGGGTTACAAAAATTAGTGCCTAGAACTTGATAAAGGTCTATGGACCACTGCCATCAACTATGCACGTTAGCTAAAGCATTGATGAGTAGAAAACCTTCTCTAACAGAAGGACTCGTCCAAAAATCAAGCAACGCCGACTTTCGCTAAGACATGTGACAAGTGAAACTCCAAGCGGTATTGTCATGAATGCATCGACAATCTATTTACTACAAACATGTAACAAGTGAAACCCCAAGTGGTATTGTCATGCAACCATTTGCCTACTTTGTTTTCAATTCGAATCAACTACTACTAAGACTCCACCAAGAATCACTAGCTCAATAGTAACTTGGTCAAGTGATTGAGGAGCAATCAGTGATGTATATTGAGTTCATCAACAAGAGCAACGATAATAACAGAAGAACATGTTCATGAGGAATTAAAGTCATGAAAAACTCCATCATCTAGAAAAAAATACATCATCCACAAGAAGAAGGAAAAGTAAATAAAGTGAAGTACTTGCAAATATATAGTCGAAGTAGTGGAAGTATCCAAAAAAAATTAATATCCAAGAATGTCCAACTACGGACAAATAGTGAAGTACTCATCACTAAGGCAAAAAACAAAAGGGAGTAGACATGTAATATGTAAAACTATACCACTCATGCTACTCTATCTACAGGAACAAACCCCCTATCTAGAGCGTTGAGAGTTCTATCTGCATCAACAATGTCCTCATCCAAGTTGCCCAAGACAAGTTTCATGTCACCTCTAGAAGGACACTTCGAGCGAACACCATGAGGACCATAAACTCCCAAGGACCAGAGAGGTTGTCAAGCTCATCACAAGCAAGCTGATCCAAACATAACTCAACTGTAAAAGTCTTCTAAGGATCATAGTTGCACCAATCAGGGTAGTCCTCATCCTCCAACACCTAAGAAAAAATCATCACTGGAAACTCATTCCCAGTCAGGTCCTCCAACTAGCGGCGAACAGCATAGAAAACCAACTTTTAAAACCTATCGCTCACCAGTCGCAACTTCAACGTCTCTTGCCGGCCCTCGTTGCTCATTCCATGTGTCTCTTTGTCTCTCTCTTCGTTGGTGGGCCTCTCTCTAGATCTTGTCGTCGCCTTTCTTGTCCATCGACCTCTCACTAGAACTCGTTGTCGCCTCTCTATCGCTGCTGCAACTCCATGGAGGTCGGACGAGGACGACAGTAGAGGAGAGAATAGAGAAGGAAAGGACAATTAGGTTAGAGAAGAACGAAAGGGAGTAAGGTGCATATGTAGAGAGAGGAAGAGAGGAGGTAGGAGAGGAGAGAGAAGTTAAAAAAAGGTAGATATAAATATTGTTGTATTATATAAAAAATAATTAAAATTTTCTTAAAATAATTATTTTTAAAAGGATGATGTAAAATAGAAACATAAATAAAAAAATATATAAGGTGTAATTTCCTCATTTATTTAATTATTAATTCCATTTTTTTCCAACCTTTTCAGGACATTACACACATTTTGTAATTGAAAGTATTTTTTATCCGTATAAATTTTAGCCAAATAGCAGCATTCAAAAAAGAAAAGAGTAACATGTTCACACAGTTGTAAATTTAATGTATACTAAAAAGAGTACGTCTCTTTTTAGTTTCGCTAATACATATTTGAACCCAATAGATTACAGCCAAAAAAAGAAAATAAAGTTAAGTTTTGAATACAATTATTGCACTTGGAGAAGCCCTTGGATATTCCAATATTTTCTGTTTGACTTCAAATACTTTATTCAGCTGCTCTGGCTCAAATGATTCCCAAAATCTGTCTCGTGCATGGATAGTAAACTTCTGCAACACCTTCGCATTGTCCAACAAAAATTGCACCATTTCAACTAAAATCTCACCCCATCTTGGATAAAATCCAGCAACAACTCCTACAATTTCCACTCTTCAAATTCCGATTCAAACACCTGAAATTCCTTGTTTCTGATCTCAAATAATTCTTTTGCACAGAATTCCAATAGTCCTCTTCTTCCGCAGTGTGTCTATCCCAAAAACACTTGGGAGGCTTCATATTCAAAAATCAACGTTAGTTGAAAGCTATTCTGCAGCTGCTTTATTATAATAAAACCCTAGTGATATGGTAAAGAACACATACCTCAGAATCATCTAGAGGCATGATATTTATAATTAATTGCTCCAAGTGAAGTGAACTGTCTAGAAGAGTTGCCATTCCAGGGAGGTACCTCTTATCCAACTTCATGTTTATTTTTAAGCTTTTGCATGTTGATGAGGGAAAGATTTCTCCATCCAATCTCATGATTGATAGAACCTGAAAGTAGACAAGGAAACAAAAAGAAAAAAGTCAATTAGTTTCTTACTATTCTGAATAAGCATCACATGAAAACAAAGGATTCCTGACAGAAATAACAATCATAACAAAACTGATGGCGAAATTTAAATTTAGCAATGCAAATTTTTCATAAAAATCATAATATATTTTTTTAATTAATTCCAATTGCTAATTCAACACATTCTTTCTT
>CAODLS012463220.1:0-11263 GCA_948243855.1 Flueggea neowawraea | reverse complement strand
AAGCAAAGAGAAAGTAAACCATCCTTTCCTGAAAATTTTTGTTTGTTAAATTCATGCCGGGAAATATGCAGTTTTACTTGCTATTCAACACAAACTACTTACGTATTTAAGCTCAGATTTGTTGCTAAATGCTCTGATTGTTCCAATATAGGTTGATTTGCTGAAGAATAAGTTCGGATTTGATGATGCTTTCAATTACAAAGAAGAACAGGACCTGGATGCGGCTCTGAAAAGGTTAGTACTGTTAAGGAAACCAAATCATGAACCAAATCCAACAGCTTTGATGTTAAAATGACACATAACAACTTACGGTGAAACAAACAGAGTTTGAATTCTGATGTTCAGAACGTGTTGTTTTCTCGCAGGTACTTTCCTGACGGCATTGATATTTACTTCGAAAATGTTGGTGGAAAGATGCTTGATGCAGTGCTACTAAACATGAGGACCAACGGTTTGTGGGATGATCTCTCAGGACAATCTGAACCAACCTGAAGGCATACACAACTTAATGCATCTTTTAGTGAACCGTGCTCGAATGGAAGGGTTCATGGTGTTTGACTACAATCACCTCTATCCAAAGTTTCTGGAAATTGATCTACCAAAAATTAAAGAAGGAAAAAGTGTGTGTGGAAGATGTGGCTGAGAGACTTGAAAGTGGTCCAGCAGCTTTGGTTGGTCTCTTCGCTGGAGGCAATGTTGGGAAGCAAGTCGTTGCTGTTGCAAAAGAGTGATCTATATCATTTGTGAACAAACATGATGATAATAACTACAATAGCCTTTTGTGAACTATTATGAAATGCAAATGCACATTATGAATATTTTCATGTTTAGCTTCCGAAAATCAAAAAGATTTGTGCTTTGTTTGTATGATGAAGAAGAATTTCCCCAAAAATTTCTAAACTTTATGTTGATAATATGAATTATGTTCCGTATTCTCTCAAAAATTTCTAAACACCTGCAACGCTCGAAGCCTTACCCTGGTACTCGGTGTGCCCACTCAGGTGCACAATATTGACATTTTGGCTACTTCTCTACTGCCTCTGTCCCCCAAGGAGAACATATAACTCTCCCAGACTGGCTACCCACACCTCGGCCCTGATGGCCCACTCCTTGATCCCTCAGCCTTACTCCTTCTAAGATCCTCTACTGAGTGTCTCTCGAAATTTATTTCATGGCCCTAGCGGCTTCAACGATTTGTCTCACTGTCCCCAACTCCAAAGCTACTACCCATCTGGCATACTTATGTAACAGACCCTTCTAGAATTGCTTGCTAATGTTGCCCTAGTATGACACTCCTCTAGCATATACTGGCTAAGCTATCTAAACTTCTCCTCATATTTAGTCATAGACATCTCTTCCTTTTGGTGAAAAGCATTAAACACATCTGCTTTCTTATCTCTAATACTACGAGGAAGAACGAACAATATAAGTTCATTCTTGAACTCTGCCCAAGCGATACCCCTTTTTCTTTCAAAACCTTACCACCACAAAGCGGCACAAGCATCCAGAAGGAATGCTGAAAATTTGACCCTCTCGGAGTCATCAGTGTAGTTTAAAGCATCAAAACAACGCTCTAATGCCATAATGAAATTCTGTGGGTCTTCTCCCATCTTGCCCTTAAATTTCGATGGCTTAAGTTTCAGAAAACTTATAAGACAACTACTAGAATCGATCTTTGGCACAACCAGTGCAACTATCGGAGCAGCTGCTGCTAGCTAACCTTTGGCTGCCTGACCAAGAAGGAATTGTTCAAAATGTTCTAGGATGTGAGCAAGATGCCCATACATATCCAGTTGAATCACAGGTAGGGGTTGAGGCTAAGGTGTTGAAACTGCGACTTTTGGCATATCACGCGAACCGTGCTGATCCGCATCTGACTGACTTGTGACTTCGGCGAATCATCACCTAGCTGCCCTCTAATTCTCTTATGCCGATGATGCATTTCTGAACAGAACAAACAAATGAAGCGTACATATAGATTTCAGATTACAAACTATTGCCAAAAAATCAAAGCACCGAAACAAAGTCAGAAGGGCATTTAGAGGCAAATCAAACTAACTCAATCAAATATATCCGAGCTCCACAACCGACCCAGACAATACAAAACCTAACGCTCTGATACCACCATTGTCACGACCTATTTTCAGACCATGACCGACGTACGAGGCGAACCGTCTATGAGAGCCTGGCCTAGCACAAGCCTCAGAGTACATAACTTCTACCCAAATTCATATTCGAATTAATTAATAAACAATATTAAATAAAACCCAAACCTCGCTTAGTAAATTAAAACATTTATAATATCAAATAAAAAAGCATTACAAATTAAAAACATTTGTAATAACAAAAACAAGAACAGAACCCACTGAAACCCGGTGTGGAGCATCGAACAAAATACCAACCAGGGCCCGATCAAAAGGGCATTAACTACCAAATCAGACAACGCCTCACTGAGCTAAAGATGTTAGACGACTGCTGAGCCAAAAAGTCAACCTAAAAACAAGAATAGAAATAAACAAAAAAAAAAGAAAGGGGTAAGAACCTAGTGAGGGATAACACTTCAGATCGCCTTATACGTACCTCACAAAGACTATTTTGAAAACAGTTCAAAAATACCACATGCAAGTATAGTCAAATATATATATAAATATAGACATTCAAAACCATTTTGAAATCGTTCACAGACAAAGCATACACATGCACACATAGCATCAAGGTATGAGTAAAATCTTTCATAGCATTTTCAAACTTTAGCAGAATAGTAAACTTTTAGAACAAAGTGAACTTCAAACTTTCAAAATTTAACAAAGCTGGTATGCTTCCAACACCAAGTGAAATCCTTTAGAAATATTTCATCTTATCAGAGGTTTTAAGAACAAAGATCCAAAAATCCTTTTTATACTTCACCGAAATTTTCAGAAAACAGAAGTCAAAACCCTTTTAGCTTATCAGAAAATCCAGAAATGGAGGGTTGCCACATAGGCATCATAAACATAATTTCAGTTGCAAAAACATAATATCGTGGATAAGGGACCATAAACAAAGGTGTAATAGGTGTGGTCTCTGTCACAACCCCAGTATATAATAAACGTGGTGTCTGCCACTAATCAGAAATAAATCATGTATCGGGAAAGGACACATGGGTATCAGCAGCCCTGGTAGCTGGGCCATATCAAAGCATTATTATACCAAATGCTACATTTACCCTACGTAGCACAGGTGCCATATATATATATAATTATTAAATTCAAAAATAAATGGTCATGCTACAAAGCATATAAAAAATAAAGGGAGATAAATATGATATAACATATATATCGAAATTCAAAACGAATCACTAATTATCATAGAAACTTCATAACTAAAATATATACATATATTTTTTAGAAAATTTATATCAGAAACTTTGACTTGAACCAAATAGAATTGTATTTCAGAAATCTAGACAAAATACTAGTTACAGAAAAATGTATTGAAATCCCAAAATAGGGTATATATTACCGAAATAGCAAAAACCATAATAATATAATATACAAAAACAAATCATGCAAATCAGATTCAAAAATAGAGACAGCAGAAACCATAATAATATATATACACGCATATATCGAATTGCAAAAACAAAGCACTGATTGTTAAATCACATAATCAGATTATTAATTAAGTCATTCCTTAGATTTGTCCAATTTCAAAATATGTGCCGAACACAACAAAAAAAATACAAATTCGAGACACAACCTATGTGTCTGAAGTTGTCATCAACTTACCTAAACACCGAGCAAATAATCCAACTCACAGTCCGCTGGTGAATGATTGGTCTCGGAAACCAAACTGAGCTTAACCAAAATTTTTCACAAAGGATTAACATAGTGATTGTGGCAATACAAAATATGCATAAAATGCAAATGTAGACTCAAACGCCATCGACGTTAGAAATCCTTTCTCAATCGAAAGTCTAACACTCATCGAAATTCAAACCTCAATGTAATTCTACAAATCGGTCTCCAAAATTTTCAAAATCTATCAAACAATACCCAAGGTATTGTTATTATCAAATAAAACCTCCAAAATATTTAGAAATTGTATTTAAACTCCAACTTGTAAAATATCAAGTTTAATCCCTTTGAAAAATTACCCAAAAATTCCATCTCTCAATTCCACATATAGAAATCGAATCCAAACACCCACGCTAATCACAATTAACCTCAAGAACTCAAATATATAATTGGCTTCTAAAAACAACTCAAAATCTTCAGAAATTAAGCAAAATTTGAACCTAACCCTAGCCCAACCAAAAACTCATCAAATCTCTTGATTCAAAGCTTGATTCATGTTAATATAAGCTCAAAAAATCATAATCTAACAACCTAAAACATCCATTTCAACAGAAACATCCAAAATTCTGAAACCCTAAGCAATTCGGCCTAAAAAGAATTTCATAAATTAAATGCATGAAATGAATGAAAAGGAGCGATTGGAACTGCAATATTACCTCCAAAGATATTTAGGAATGTTGGGGAAGCAATGAGGAAGAGATAGGATCGATATAAAAGTGAGAGAGAGTGAAAAATGGTGAAGACGAACCAATGGGTCGTGTTTTGGGTGTTTCAAATAACCACCGATCGAAAAGCACCGTTTTAGTGTTTTCAAAGGCAACATATGTTATTTTATGCCTAACATACGTCTTGATCACATACAACGTATGTTTCATGCATACAACGTACGTTAGAGGGTTCAAAATCGCATCTAGAAGTTTCTATTTTGAAAACGTAGCAGCACAACGTATGTTACAAACAAGCAACATACATTGATCATCTTTCCTTCCTAGATAATGTACGTTATCTTACCACAACGTACGTTATGAAAGAATTCCAGATGACGCACATTCCATAACTTGAACGTACGTTGGCATGCTTTAGACAACATTCTTCGACTTCCTTTACTTCCGAACACGGGCTCAACTTCAAGCTTCAATCGAGACTCTAGAATAAGAAAAGAAAAAGCTCAAGGCATCTTATTCTTCGCTTGTTGCTGACTTTGATGCTTTGCAGGCAAAAAATGCCAATCATCTTTGAGAAAAGGCCAACCATCCTAACTACTTAGAGAAATCTCATGCTTATGACGCCTTGTTGGTTGAGAATAAATGGCTAATATATAAGCTCAAGTCCTTGAAGAAGGTTCATGATAGTGATAAGCAGTCCACCATTAACAAAGCATTTGTGAGTATCACGAGTCAAAAGATTGTTTTTACAGCAAAGTTTCCTATGGCGCCAGCTTTTACAAGTTGGGTTTCTATGCCACTCGCTGTTGGTTGGAGCGCATCAGTGGAGATGAGTTTTCATAGATGATTTTTCGACTGGAGTTAGAGGATGAGGACTACCCTAACTGGTGCAAATATGATTGCTAGGAGACCATTATAGTAGATCCATGTCTAGATCAACTTACTTGTGATGACCTTGACTAACTCTCTGGCCCATGGGAGTTTTATGGTCCTAATGGTGTTCATCCAAAGTGCCCTTCGAGAGGTGACATGATACCTGCCTTAAGCAATTTGGACGAGGACATAGTTGATGTAGATAGAGCCTTCAACACTCTAAATGAGCAGTTTATTCCTACGGATATAATAGCATGAGTAGTATAGTTTCATATTTATGTTAGCTTTGTTTTTTGCCTTAGTAATGAGTACTTCATTATTTAGAATTTGACATTTTTTTGGATATTGAATTTTTGGAGACTTTAATAATATTTGAGAATAATATTTTCTTCACCTTATTTACTTTACCTTTACTTGTAGCTAATATGCTTCTTCATGAATATGCTCTTTTTTTATTATCTGTTACTCTTGTTCATGTACTTGGTATGCATCATTGCTCCCCAATCACATGACCAAGTTATTCTTAGGTAAGTGATTTTGGTGGAGTCTTAGTAATAGTTAATTCACAACTAGAAGACGAAGTAAAGAATCATGTGACAATACCATTTGTGGTTTTCCTGGCCACACGTCTTAGAGAGTTTAGGCATTGCTTGTTTTCTAGACAAGACCTTATGTTATCAAGGGATTTCTACTCACCAATGCTTTAGCTAATGCTCATGATCGATGGTAGTGGTTCCTAGGCCTTTATCATGTTCTAGGTACTAGATGTTATCACTTACTCTGATTTTTCAATTTTGCCTTTCACGTGAACTTGTCAAAAGCTTATGAGAAATGTATACCATGAAATGCAACTTTATGAAAATTGCTAATGTCATGATGCAAATGTTGTGATAGAGATTGACAAAACAAAATTCACAGAGAGATTTATTGTGGTTTAGCTTAAGGGCCTACGTCCACTCTTTAAGCAACTTGCTTAAGTGTTTTCTTTATTGGCATATTTACAACTTACACTTATTTCAAATTACGCATCAGAAGGAAAATAGAGCTTTAAGTGGTTCATGTTCCACATTTTTTGAATTTGTTTCCTCCAAACATTTCTAGTATGCAAGTGTTTGGTCCCGAAATTGATGAAATCCTATAGGGACCTTCCCAGTTAGCTTATAACTTGCCATCTTCCCTCAAGTCATTGGTGATCGCAGACTTTTGTAAGGCAAGGTTGCCTTGTCCCATTGGCCTACTTTTCACTCGGGAGTTGTAGTACCTAGCTATTAGCCTATGATAGGCCTCTAACATCATGCAAGATATTCCTATTGTTCGTAAATAAAGTCTAAGTTTGCTCAAAGAGCATCAGAGTTGGACTACTATTGCTCTAGAGTGAACTCCAATGTTCGTATTGATCCAAATCTTATCCCCATAAAATTCAATGCGTCTGTTCTATACACTAGATTGAATGGAGTCTCTCTAGTAAATACCCAAGTTGTTGTCCTATTTGCCCATAGGACACTTAGCAACTGGTTAACCAACGCTCTCTTGGCTCCTTTTAACTTTGCCTTAAGACCATTAAGGATGGTTCAATTGGAGATCTCAGCCTGCACATTGCACATTTTCCTGTGGATAAGAAACTGATGCTAAGCTGAGGCGAATATGTAGCCGCTTATAGAATCCTCTAAAGGCATCACAATCAAATTGCTTGCTATGGTCAGCAACTAGAACCCATGGCAACCCAAAATGACAATTGATGCCTTTCCACACCATTTCCTCAATTAGCTTGGATGTAATGGTTGCTAACGGTTCTGTGTCAATCCACTTGGTCAAGTAGTTTGATATAACTATGAGAAATTTATGGACTCTCGTTGCCTGGGGAAAAGGTCCGAATATGTTAAGTCCCCATTTTACGAATGATGTTGGCTCAACAATACAAGAATCACACATCCTGATGTTGTTCATAGTGTCCTCATTAATTGTTGGCCAATAGAATCATGCTCGCAAAATCTTTGTTGCGATTGCCTGGGAACCCAAATGCTGCCCATATATTCCCTCTTATGTTTCAGCTAAGGTTAATTCAATCTCTCATGGTTTCACGAATTTCAACAACGGTCTAACGAATGCTCATTTGTAGAGAACATTATTAACCAACACGAACCGCACTCTTCGAACCTTACTTTTTTTGGCCTCGTTAGGATCAAAAGAGAGCCCCATTGACACCAAGTAATTTCGAATTGGTGTTCTCCAGTCATTCTGATCGTTCTCTATGGCGAGTACCTCTTCCTCTTCGATGGTTGGTCGAGAAAGAATCTCCACCTTGACCATTCAGGCATTATAATCTCTCGAAGATGCCAACTTAGACAACACATCCTCATTAATATTTGCCAAACGATTTATTTGAACCAACTCAAATGCTGAAAACCTTTCTGCTAATCCCTTAGTTTCTGTAAGTACTGTGCCATTATCAGTTCTCTTATCTCATATTCGCAGTGGAATTGTTGTACAACCAACTGCGAATCACTATACACAACCAAGCTCTTAGTATGCAATTGTAGTGCTAATCTCATTCCCATAATGAGTGCCTCATACTCGAAAATTCTATTGGAACTCAGGAAAGAGAATTGCAACGAGTACTGAAAGACGTCGCCATTTGGTGAGATTAATACTACTCTGGCCCCACTTGCTTGAGAACTGGAAGCTCCATCCATAAACAACATTTGTTATGTCACTTTATTCTCTTCCTTTGGTGCACTAAAGGTACACTCAACGATAAAATCAGTTAAGACTTGGCTTTGATCGCATGCCAAGGTTTAAAGTGGATGTCGAATTGACTAAACGTTATCACCAACTTCATGTGTCTCACCGAATAGTTAGGTTTTTGAAGTATTTGCCAGAGAGGTTGATTGGTCAAGACCTTAATGGTGTGAGCTTGAAAAAAAGGTCTGAGTTTTTTGGAAGCAATCACCAAAGCTATGGCTACCTTATCTGCCTGTGAATATCATGGTTCTACCCCTTGCAATATCCTACTCACATAGTAGAAAGGCTTGTCAACCGTGCCATCTTTCCTTAGTAACACTGTGTTGGTCACCACCTCGCCTGCTCCAAGGTACATATATAACTACTTCCCCGCTTACGGTCTTATCAATGGGGCTACCTTCCGTAAGTACTTCTTAAGGTCTTCAAAGACCTTTTCACACTCTTTGGTCTACTCGAACTTCCTTCTTGCTCCCCAGGTTTTGAAGAAGGGTAAGCTCTTCTTTGCAGACTTTGACAAGAATCGATTCTGAGCAGCTAACCTCCCGATAAGTTGTTGCACTTCTTTTACTAAAGAAGGCGCCTTCATGTCTAGGATGGCTTGGACCTTCTTCAGATTAGCCTCAATTCCCTATTGGGTGATCATGTAAGCAAGAATTTTTTTCGAACAAGCATTTGGTTGGGTTGAGTCCTATGTTGTACTTCCTTAAGATGCCAAATACAGTTGATAAACGTTTAGCACGAGACTCTCTCGTCCTACTCTTGACGATCATATTGTCAACATAAGCCTCTATTATCTTTCTTGACAGCTCTTTGAACACCATATTCACCATCTGTTGATAGGTTGCATCCGTGTTCTTTAGGCTGAACGGCATGAATTTGTAGTAGTAAGTCTTGTTCTTCATGATGAATGCAGTATTCTCCTCATCCTTTAGATGCATCATGATTTCATGGTACTTAGAGAATGCATCCGTAAAACTCAAGAGCTTGTACCCGGAGGTCTCATCCACCAATTTGTCAATCCTCGATAGTGGGTAGGAATCTTTAGGGCACACCTTATTCAAGTTGATGAAGTCCACACACATCCTCCACTGTCCATTGGCCTTTTTCACCATGACTACGTTGGCAAGCTAGTCCGGAGTAAACTTCCCGAATGAACCTCGCTTTCAGCAACTTGTTCACTTCCTTATCCACTGTCTTATGCCTATCCGGTGCAATTTTCCACTTATGTTGTTTTATAGGGAGCTTCGTGGGATCTATATTGAGTCAATGCGAGATCACTTCTGGGTCTATCCCTGGCATGTCCACTGGGCTCCAAGCGAAAATGTCAACATTGTCTCTTAAGCATTGCATGATCTCTTCATTCACATCCTAAGCAAGTTGGCTTCTTAGGAATAAGAGCTTTTCTCCGTCTGACTCCTTTAGCCTGACACTTTCTAACTTCTCTATCGGTTTGGGTTTGCTTTCTACTTTCTCCTTGTTTTTCTCTCCATCTTTCACCATCATCGTTGAGATGCAGTGATAAGAATCATTCACCTTGATAGAGAAGACATAAAAAGCTCGAGTCTTCCGCTATTATCCTCGAACTTATTCTACTCCTTGTGGAGTTGTGCAATTCATCAATAGATACACAGACAATATCACTACTCTCACATCGTTTAATAGTGGTCTCTCCAATATCACATTGCAGGCGGTTGAAATTGACCTCACCACCATAAAAGTAGAAATCTTTTTCATAATTCGATCATTTCCCAACGTGATCGATAGTTGCACTGACCCCATTACCGATACAACCTCGCCACTAAAGTTATAAAGTGGTGTCTTCACCTCTCTCAACTTGTCTGTGGTAAGGTTCATCTTCTGGAAACAATTCCAGTAGACCAGGTTAACTAAACTCCCATTATCCACTAGGATCCTCTCTATTGGGAGTTTGGAAATAACGAAAGATATCACTAGTAGATCATCATAAAGAAGCATGACGTCTCCCTTATCTGCTTCACTGAATGTGATAAGCTCTTCTCTATCTGTGCACACATTACATCATTAACTTGATATGCCTAACAAGCATACGCCTTCCCTGACGAGGATGTTCTCCTTGCCAATATCTCTCCTCCAGAGATCGTGTTGATAGCTGGGTTTGTGGGTTGATTGTTTATAGAAAATGATCTTCCATTCGATCCTCCTCTATTCCCTTGAGGTCATTCTCTTTTACCTTTCTATTCCTCATTTCTTCCTCACAACCAATCTCTTCCTCGAAAATTTTCATACCTTTTTTCCTCTCGAGGATATTTGGGCTTATCCCTTCTCCATGTGTCTACATAGAAAAAATGATTTAACTTCCCTTTTTGGAATAATGCTTCAATCTGAGTCATCAAATCCCGACACTTCTTCATGGAATGCCCACTTGCATCATGGTACCGCTAGTATGAGTCCATATTCCTCCATAGAGGCTTGTCTATCTTTGGAGGAAAGGATATGAGTCCACACCCCTCTATCATTACTAAATAGTTCTCTTGAGTCTTCCGACTTCTGTTTCTTTCTACTAAACTCCTCCTGAGCCTCTCTTTCATTCCTCTTCTTCTCCTTGTCTTCCTCAGTTTTTACGATCTTCATGACCTTCACTTGCAAGATGTACTTGTCGACCCAAATGAAGAGGTCGGCCAAAGTCTTCGGCTAGTCTAGGGATAATGACTCATAGAGTTAGATTGATTGTGTCCCTCGCAGCATTGCGACCACTACCACTCTGGGTTGCAAATCATGAACTTCAAGAGTGGCATTCCTAAACATATCCACGTATTATTGTAGAGTCTTTTTATCACTCTACCTTACACTCAATAGGTAAGTGACATCCTTTTTGTGATTGTTGTTAATGATGAAATCATTAATGCATTCCTTCCTCAACTGATCGAAGCAAGAGAGTAGTGCTTCCTTCAGCCCATTGAACTATGAAAGAGTATGGTCCCTCAGTGTGACTGGGAATGCATACATATGATGGCATATTCCCACTCGTGAAGGGTCATAATGGCTTCATAGTTCTGAACGTGTTAGTGCGAGTCCTCTTTTCCTGAGAAGGTTAGTAGCTGAGGTATCTTGAATTTTGAAGGGAGTGGTTTTCCTTGCTCTTCCTCCTTAGGAACCAACTTCTTTTTC
>CAODLS012463203.1:0-10150 GCA_948243855.1 Flueggea neowawraea | reverse complement strand
ACTTTGGGAGGTTGAAGAAGAGGAAAAGGAGGAGCGTCAAGTGAAGAAACTTTAATGGGTCTAACGTGAATGTTGTTTTCTCTGGTTTTATTGAACGAAAGACTGCGTCTTGCGGGCCATCTATGCTCCAAACCCTCCTTCCACTGTTTGTATCAGATAAGACAACAAAACAAACCTTAGAAAGCCATAAGACTTACATGCTGAAGTGTCTGCAAATATATGATTTTCTAAGAAACAGAAGACAAGAAAACAGAGGGAGAAGACCTGAGAGATGTAGAAGCAGTGGGAGAGTTGATGGAGAGGAAGAGAGGAAGCCATTGTCGTCGGAATTGCCAAGCAACAGTCTCACTCTGTTGAGGAAGTCATGACGTGCTGTCTCTTGATGAAGCTTTCAAGTGCCAGTATTGACAGTGAGTGGAAGCGGTATCCTTCCTACTCTCTTTTACATGTTCTCAAACCGGTGATTTCTACGGTCAGACGGCTATTTAGCCGTCTCAATGAGACAGATGATTTTGATACGTTGGATTAGAATGAGATAATCTCAGCCATTCATCTTATTTAGTGGAGGGAGCACAAGACAAGGAGCACACAATAAAAGGAAAATGAAATATCTGATATTCTACAATTTTTAAGCGAATACAATAAATTATACTTTCCGGGAATTTAAAATATTAACCAAAGACAATTATGTATTACTTTCCAGGAATTACTTCTTAGAAAATGACTTTTCAGGAATTTATTTTCCGAAAAATTGAACCAAACAGCCCTTCAATTACAACCCGATGATCATCACTCCTCTTATTTACTCTTACTCTAAATCGATGTTTATACCTGCTAAAAACGTTGTTACCATTAACATTAATTGTAACTTAACCAACTGCTGAAATTTTCATCCACTTCAAAAATTTATAGAATTGGACCTTTATAGCTTTCTTCTACAAGTGCAAAAATACATAATTTCAAATTAACTGGGTGCATTGACAAAGCATAAATAGATATACACATTTGTAAGTCGAAAACACAAGCACAAAAATATGTTTATGAATAAGAGATACAGATTATAATTGAAAACGGGTAAACAATACCTTGAACCCTCAATTACACAAACATAACGAAGGACATTGCCATTTGAAGAAGCCTTTTCAACCCTTTCATGAAGATCATTATCAAGTGATCTAATGGCACTGCCCATGAATTCCTCAACCGACATTACATTTGGTCCCATTTCATTGGGATACAAGCTCTCAACCTACAAAATCAAAAAAGTGGAAACTCTTCTTACTTTTACAAAAGATGTCAGAGCTGACTAATAAATTTATTAGTGAATTGAGGTTAGTTCAATCAATTACAAGAAAGATCATTATATTCTCAGTAACTAAAAGGAAATAGGGAAAATAAGTGATTTGAAACTGACTTTGATGTTGTCCATGTTGATCCGCCTCCCAATAAGTCGTGCTAGGATAAGAGCCTGTATTAAAATAAAAAAAAAGAGTGATATTACAAGTATGTTAATAGAACCTTGAACCCAATTGGCCTGCATCCTTTCTAATATATTTGGCAATACAAAATCTCATTTAAGTCCCAAGTATAGAGAATTCTGCAACTGAAGCTGACGTTACTAGGAGCATACATTAAGTCAAAGATCATAGAGACAACAGTTGCGGAAAAAAAACATCATTGAAGAAATCATTCTGGATGAACTCGTATCATGCCAGCCAGAAAAGACTGCTTTTAACGGTTCTACAAGCTGATGACAATTAATGAAATGTCTTAATTGTACTACGTGTGTAAGAAATTGGAGCATTTCCCAGCAAAAAAGAAAAGGAAAAGATAAATGGATTGATTTGAAGTCTTTAAAGTTCAAAACATAATTCTAAAACAAAAAGTATCATATCAAATGCCCCAAAAATAAGGATAATGCATGTCTACACAGTGGCATTGCAATTAGAGGAATGGAAGCTTAAATAAGACAAGGATAAAAGCAATCATTATCACTAGCTAAAAATGTATTTATAGGAACAACTATTGATGTATGCGAACCTTCCTAGCAACATCCATGCCACTGAGGTCATCACGAGGATCTGCAGCATTTATCAAGTTACAGAATTCTCAGTATTTTGGCTAGATAACAGAGATAAGTAAAAGAAACAATAAATTTCCCATAAAGTAAAAAGATGAGCATGCTTCACAAACCACACAGAAAAAAAAGAATATCACAGACCCCAAAGGTTCAAGAGGTGAAAAGATTTACACAATATCTTCCATTTATTAACCCAACTGAATTTTTAAAAGATAAAAAATTTAGTTGAAGCAATCAAATTATGATCAAAGATACAGAGATTGTGTTTCTGATAGATTCATTTAGAATTTATTCTTCCAATCACCTTTCTCTCTAAGGAATTTGTGGGCATTTAGGAATTAGCTTATGCTTTAGCAACTGGAAACATATCATCTATTCCAGAATTAGGATGTTTATGGAAAGTACATGTCTCTCAAGCCAAAAGCCAATAAGGCCATTTACCCATTTCTGGTCTCCGAGCAGCAAGGGAGGGAAAAGTAGTTGGGATGCAGTCTTACCGATTTATGTTAGCGTTAGGATTGAGAAGAGGCCACTCTCAACCCAGTACTGAGATCTATGTATTTGAACTCACACCCAGATTCTTTTACAGTAAAGCAAACAATGACCCCCTAAACTTACCAACTTCTGATAATAACAATAATACAAGATTAATGATAACAACAACAAAAGACCAACTCAGATAACAGCATTAGAACTATTTATTTTGGTCAGTGAAAGTTCCAAATAATCTCATTTTTCAAAAACTATGACAAACTTCCATATCTGTTTCTTAAGGATTCAGAATTATGTTGCTAAGCAGAAAAAAAGGTAATAATAATAATATACATGTGGAATATTTAAAAGTGGGTCTCTGTAAATATGGTACTAAATCCACTGTGCATCAAAGAAAATGGATCTTTAAAAAAGAAAACCAAAGGAAATACAATAATACTTCATGGTTCATATTATATAAAAGACAAGGATTTTTACATTTTAAATTATAGCGGCTCTAAAAACACACCTCTTAGTCTAAATATTCAGAATTCTAAACATAATGGGGCTGTTCCTACAGCCACTTTTGCTGTGGATATATCATCACTTTTTAGAAAAATACTTTTGGTCTAAACCATTCAGAATTCTAAACATAATGGAGCTGTTTCTGTAGCCACTTTGCTATGGACAGCTGGGTATAGCATTTAAGATTACAAATAATTTTCTTTCACACTTGTTTATGCTTAATGAATGTATACTTTTTCACATCTAAAGAATATGATGCAAGTGCAAACTTAAGATTTGCATACAAAACCTGGTTCAGTGAATCCCAGACTTTTAGCAGATTTAACAACCTCACTCAGGGGTTTCCCATTTTCAACCTCACTCATTACATATCCCAGTGTACCTGTTGCAAGTAGCACATGAAGCATGTAGAGGAAAGAAAAACGATATTTACCTAACAATAATGTGGAAAAGCAAGCAGGAATTGAAGATATATTAGATAACATTCAACGAAGAATGAACACCATGTTAAAAATTGGTACCGCTTAGACTTCCAACAATACGATGGACAGGGTCTCCTGACAAAATTATGCGATTTAGAGATGCTATAACAGGAAGGCCAGCACCAACCTAATAAAATAAATTTCAGTTAAGAGAAATCATTGATAAAATTCCAGACAGTTGTTCTTGTACACTGAAACAAATAAGAAAGCATTTTTAGCAATCTTCAGTGAATTCAAAAAAAATTAACAACGAAAGAGAAAAGAAAAAGATAAAGGATAACCATGAATAACAACACATCTTCTGTGAGGTTGCCATCAACTGTGGCACGGCCAACACTCACCCTATCAAGAGAAAAGAATACACTTGTTGAAAATTTCCCAAGAGATTTTTATCTATTTTATTCCTAGTGGCTGATAAACTATAATCATTTTATGCATTAGTCAGTAACCATATGTTCAGTGAACAAAATAAATAATATATATATATATATACATATATGTTCTGTAGATAAGGTCACTGGCATATAATAATTACAGGTAAGAATATCCTATTACACAGCAGCAAAACATTTATTTCTCGACCTCTAGTCAGTAGCTCTGAGTCTTGTTGAAAGTATCAAATAGTACAGATATCACTCATAGGCCTATCAATAGAGAGAAAAATTTACGAAAAATACTTTTATATCGAATATATCATTGTGAATTCCTGTATCACGAAGGAAATAACTGCTCTTTCACCACAGAAAGCATAACGTTTTTGAAACTAGTAAGCAAAATTTTCTAATTATCATCATGCATTAATATAAAAAAGGGAGAAGACTATAGCAACTTGAGTATCAAAATCTGTGCTAAGAAAAGAAAATGTGCACATATACGTGTATGAAACAGCAAAAGATGGGAAAAACTGGCAAAGCAAAATATGTTCATTAAATGAATGAACAGAAAAATGACAAATTGACAAGTAGTTAATATGAGGCATGTCCAAAAAGAAAGACCGAATCAAATTTATGAACCAAGCCTTTCACATAAGTGAACTTGTCATACATGATCCCGATATGCACCTGGAGATGGTAACTCATATCATAATAAATCACAAGTTTAATGTGATTGACAATGTAAGCCACTATAAGGTGTTTCCCAGGAACGTTTGCTCAAGATAAAAGGTTTTGGAGCCACATGAAAGCAATAAAACCAATTTTATTCAGTTTAAAAGATGACAGCAAATATAAGCACTATGTCAGTTCTTTTTCAATTTTAAGGTGTTGCAACTAAACTATTGATCACATTTTGAATTCCTGCTTCATAAATTTAGGGGAAAATAGTGAAATTCATAAAAAAAATGAAATCACTTACAGTTGACTCATGACGAATACGACGTGGATATGAAACCAATTTGTCATAGTCTTCCTACAGGAAATAGTAAAAGAAGTTCTTAATGATAACTTACAGCATATAAGTATTCTGATTTGATTACTAATGCAGTAATCCACAGAGAAATTGGATTACTGGCAGAAGGAAGGCACAAAGAGAATGGAGTAAGATTAGCATAGTGAAGGAACCAGGAAATTTGTTTTTGACTTCTAAATGAGGAAGTGGAATGGAATAGGGGATAATAAGCAGAGTTGTGCAAATTTTCCCTTCTATTGCTTGATTTGAGATTCAAACCAGAACTAGTTCTCTTTAGTTGATCCCTTTGCACTCCTCTTTTGTCCACCTTATAAATAGTTTTTGACCCATAATAACAGTTGTGAATGAATAAATGAATATTAAATACATATAAAGCTTCCATTTTTAAGGGCATTATTATTATCTCAAAACTGGACAAATTCATGTTTGTAATTTCATTTTTGCAATCATTTAGGGGGGAAAAACTTATATTGGATGATGAAATGCCCTAAAAGCCCAATTTTTCCAATAATTAAACAGTACAGGATGCCACAAAAGTTTATTACCAATGACAAAGTCAACGGCTTCTTATTTGCCAATACAATGCAGCATCCCAGGTCTACTACCTGGTTTAGCACTCCAACAGTCTCAGAACTGGCAGAGCAATCCACAAAGGCCAATCCTATTACACGGAAAAAATAAAGTAAGCTCTCATGGATAATCAGAAGCATATGGATTCCAAATTTTAGCCATATTTGACTCTTCAAATCTTATTTATTTAATGTTATGGAAAATTTAGATAATAAATAATCAAGGAAGATTAGAGCTCGGATTCAAAACAAACCTGTTGATTTACCCAGAAGAGCTGCAATATCAATAGCTTTTCTTTTCGATTCTGAATTTGTGTACACTTGGCATTCACCTTTTTAAGAGACAAAGAACCATAGGTAATTAAAAACAAATTTATGTTCATGTAATGATGGTAGAAAATATACTCACCAAAATCAGAAAGTGCTGAAAGTAGTAAGCCATCCATCTTGACCAGGCATACTTGAGATAAAAACTGATCGTTCAGCTCCCTGGTGAATACATCAGATGCAACCACTAAGGATTTACTGTCGGAAACTCCCACAACTCTCAAGTGGACTCCCTGCCACTCATTTGGTGTTTTTAAGCAACGTAATTGTTCTCGTAAGATATGCAGATGAAAAAAGAGAACATAAAATGCTAGTTGCATAAGCCTTGTTGAAAAGAATGAAAATTCCAGAAAAAAAAAGACGGTAACAAGCATATGGCAATGATCTATAATAAAGGTGTAAGGAGGACCTCAAGCTGCAAGAACATCAAGAAATATTAATAACCAATAATCCAATGTCAACTATCCATGAAAACAGCCTGAGATTTTGATCAACGATAACTATCATCTACATTGGATTCCAAACAAGACACAGTTCATCAAAAAGCAAAATCACATTCTCTTCGCGCATATTTATAAACATGTCAAAGCCTGGGGGAAAAAAAAAAGAACTGCATTTACATGAACATGAATCACCAATTAAATAAGTGCAACTCAAATTCTCAATAAATAAACTACAAACATGCTTCACAAGTTACATTTAAATGACTCCAATATTGTATCACAGAACACAAAAGCAGTCGACAAAGAAAATATTCTTACAATCTAAATAACCCATATAGAGAAAATTAAAGAAAAAATGAACTTTTTGAAAGCAAAGGAATAATTGATGATAAAACCTGAGCGGCATGGAGGGATCTACAAGAAACAATGTGTTGGAGGAGTTGACGACCAACACCTCCACAACCCATTAAAAGCAGCGGTATAGTCTTCATATTTTTGCTGTTTTCTGGAGTGTAATTCACTCTCTCTATCAAATGGCAGACAAATGCTCAGTTACACAGTAGAGAAGTGTTTCTGTGTCGTCACTCTCTCTCCGGTGGCACTTTCTGTGGTGGTTTTGATGGGTTTCATGAATTGCTATTTTAGTCTCCAAATTTTGTGAAATATAGAAATTTGTCCTTATATGTTTGAGAGTTACACTTTGGTCCCTCTCCAATCTCCGTTTCCTCTTCTTTGTCCTCCGGCAGCCATCATGTGTGACAAACAACAATTGACGCCATCTATGTCGAACACAAACTAGGATCAAGATGAGCATAACGAAATAGGGGGGAAAAAAACTTTAACTCTTGGTAAGTTTATATTATAACAACAAGGTTTCTTTATATAGTTTACAATTTTTTTCATGTACGGAAAACTCTTTTGTAAATGACTAACCCATATTAACTCAAATAAGTTAACTCAACCAAATTTATAACGTTTCTTTTAAGAATTTTAATTAGGCTAATTTAGTTCAAAAGAGGCAGAATAATTGTATAAAAATTATATATATGTTAAATTATAACTTATGAAAATATTAAAAAGTAGGTTTTAAAGCAATATTAAAAAATCTCGAGGTCCCTAAATAAAATTATACATTACCGTTGGAAAAAAATTATACAGCAATACTATGTTGCAAGAAAAACTAAGGTTATGTTTAATTTAGAAAATAATTTTATGTTTTCTATTTTTTATTTTATTTTGTTTCTATTTTTAAAAAATTAAAAATATTTATAAAATATATTTTTTAATGAAAAAAATCTTAAAACAATTTTTTTATTTTTTATTTTTTATTTTTAAAAAAATAAAAAAAAAATCTTAACTACAAAACCGCTAAATTTTGGACTCCAAGTCACAACATTTTAACTTTGTGGTACTACCGACATAGGAAGGCATATTACAAAGCAGGCCCTCTTCAACTTTATTTCACTTGTCGCGTTTTACATAAACAGCTTTCTTTTTGGGGTCACTTCATAAATTTAAAAGCTTGAAGTTGTAACAGGTAAAGTTAGGGTTTCAACTTTCAATTTCGCACACGCTCTTCTTGTAATTTGATCAATAAACCCACCACCACTAATGCCTGTCCCACACACACTCACTTCTGTCTCTGACCAGACCCTCTCTGTTTCTCTGTAATTCACTTAAGGCTCACTTCAATTTCAGTTACCAGGTTGGTGCTTGAAGATTTTCATGTACATTTATACGTGTGTGCATGTGTATGTATGTTTTGGATCATTGTTACTTGCTTTCTGGCTCCTTTATTACTTACCCTGAATTTGTTTTGAGGTGTTAATAAATGGTTTCTCATTAGTTTGGTCTTTTATGTGTAATTTGGGATTGATATGTGTATTGGTTTCATGTCGTTTTTAATTGACTTTTGTTATTTTTTGGATTTTTCCCATGTCTTTTTTTCACATGTTAGTGCCAGTTTCCATTTTTTATGCTTTTCTTGAGCTAGCTAAGATGTGTCCACGTGAATTTGTGTGCTGTTGCTAATTATTTTTAGAAGTTTGAAAGTGTTTGACAGTTAAGATTATGAGAATTGGCTTTCATAGTATTTCGGTTTTTGTTATGTTAGTTTGATTATAATGATAGCTACAAATTAAGTCAGCTGCTGTTTTGGCTGTGAATCATTTTGCAGATTGCAGCTAGTTTTGCTTTAAGATATTTAAAATGGAAGCAGAGACAAATTTTTGATCCTGAATGTTTGGTTTTGAGAGTGCGTTGGTATGGATGTTCATGTGATTGAGGAAGACGATATGATGGGGCATCATGCTATGGCCTATGATGGAGATGCTGAACCAATCGAAGGTGGTGAATCAAATACTGTGGAGCATTCCTCTGTGCATGATGAGGATGGGACCACTGAGCCATATATAGGTATGGAGCTTGATTCTGAGGATAATGCTAAGGCTTTCTATGATGAGTATGCAAGACGTCTAGGTTTTAGCTTTAAAGTTAGTCAGTCTGCTCGTTCTAAAACTGACGGGAGTGTTGTTGCTCGGGAGTTTGTATGTAGCAGAGATGGTCTGAAAAGAAGGTCTGCTGGTAGCTGTGATGCAGTGCTAAGGATAGAGTTAAAGGATCAAGGCAAATGGGTGGTAACAAAATTTATAAAGGAGCACAACCATTCGATGATGAGTCCCAGTAAAGTGCATTACCTTCGACCACGCAGACATTTTTCCGGAGCTGCAAAGAACATCACTGAAACTTACCAAGGAGCTGGAGTTGTCCCAAGTGGTGTAATGTATGTCACTATGGATGGAAACCGTGTTTCTGCAGAGACAAACCATGGAGTTAGAAACACTTCTTCAGATTCGATACGAGTTATTAAAAATGCTGCAACAATGAATTATGCTATTAGGCCCTGTCCTCGGAAAAGGACGTTAGGGAAGGATGCTCAGAACCTTCTGGAATATTTTAAGAAAATGCAGGCTGAGAACCCTGGGTTTTTTTATGCAATACAACTTGATGATGATAATCACATGGCCAATGTGTTTTGGGCTGATGCAAGGTCCAGGACAGCTTACAGCCATTTTGGAGATGCAGTTATATTGGACACAAATTTTAGAGTGAATCAGTATAGGGTGCCATTTGCTCCATTTACAGGGGTGAATCATCATGGTCAAACTATTTTATTTGGATGTGCAATTCTTTTGGATGATTCAGAGTCTTCGTTTGTTTGGATGTTCAAGACATTTCTAACAGCAATGAATGATCGACAACCAGTTTCAATAACCACTGATCAAGATAGGGCCATTCAAACTGCAGCTTCTCTGGTGTTTCCTGAAGCTCGGCATTGTATCAGTAAATGGCATGTCTTAAGAGAAGGTCAGGAAAAGTTAGCTCATGTTTGTCTTGCACACCCCAATCTTCAGGTGAAATTATATAATTGTATCAACTTGACTGAAACTATTGAGGAGTTCGAATCATCCTGGAGTTCTATACTCGATAAATATGATCTGAGGGGACATGATTGGCTCCAGTCAATATATGATGCCCGTGCTCAATGGGTCCCTGTCTTCTTCAGGGATTCCTTTTTTGCAGCTATATCTCCAAATCAAGGACCTGAAGGTTCTTTTTTTGATGGGTATGTGAACCAACAGACCACATTACCAATGTTCTTTAGGCAGTATGAAAGAGCTTTAGAGAATTGGTTTGAAAGAGAGATGGAAGCAGATTTTGATACAATTTGTACCTCACCATTATTGAGGACACCATCTCCCATGGAAAAACAGGCAGCAAACTTGTATACAAGAAAAATATTTGCAAAATTTCAAGAAGAGCTGGTAAAAACATTTGTCTACACTG
>CAODLS012463201.1:0-13492 GCA_948243855.1 Flueggea neowawraea | reverse complement strand
TTCGTCACCACCCACGCGGTCTTGGTTAATATAGTGTCTTGGTCTTTTTTCACGGCGTCGGCTGGAGGATTAATCATGTAGTATGGTTTGTTGTACTAATTTCAACATCTCTTCTTCAGCAGGATCATTCCAAATAGATTGTTTGAAATTATCTCGAATTTTTTTGTACTCCTCGTCATCAGAAGAGGAGAAAATATTTACAAGTGCAAATTCTTCCATTGTTTTGTTTTTTGTTGTTTGAAAAATAATCGAAAAAATCGTTGGGATCCATTGAAAAAATATTTGGAGAGAAATTTTAAGAGTTGAGAGAGTTTGTGGGAGAGAAATGGATGTTTGAAGTGAAGAAATGATGGAAAAAAATATGTTTAGGGGGTATTTATAGGAAAATGGGTAAAACTAGCCGTTCGGGACCAAAAAGGTAATTTTTCGGTCCCCAACAGTACTTCAACGGTAATATTACCGTTAGAGTAAATCTGACCGTTGGATCAATCAGATCCAACGGTCAAATTTAAATATTTTAAAAAAATAAATGTCAGGTGAGTGACCAGTGGGCTCCGTGCCTGACACATGTAGCTCGTCCTCCCGCAGGAGGACGGGCTACCGGACCGAGACGCCCGGTCTGGGGTTACAACCCGCCTTACTCCTTTTCAGACTTTAAAAGCTAACAAACAGAAAAATATCATATTGCAAATGAGAGGACGAATTACCGGACCGGGACGCCTAGTCTGAGGTTACAACCCGCCTTACTCCTTTTCAGACTTTGAAAGCTAACAAACAGAAAAATATCATATTGCAAATATTGTACGTTAAAATAACATTAGAAAACAACCACAAAAAGAAAATACTTGAAACAAAAAGAGAATAAAAAAAAACTGCATCAATGGATGAAGCAAACAAAAGGCAATTTTTTATTCATGTGAGTTGTAACAGGAGCAAACAAAGGGATTGGTTTTGGGTTATGTAAACAGTTGGCTTCAAATGGGATCGTGGTCTTAACGTCCAGAGATGAGAAGAGAGGGCTTGAAGCTGTTGACAAAGTCAAACAATGTGGGCTCTCTGATCATGCTTGGTTTTCATCAACTTGATGTGGCTGACACTGCCAGTGTTGCTTCTCTTGCTCAATTTATTAAAACCCGGTTTGGGAAACTTGATATTCTGGTGATGTTAGATTATTTTTTTTCGTCTTTTCTCTTCATCATGTCCTGTTTTAGTAATCGTCAGAAAGGTTGAATTGCATGAAGTGCTTATGAATTGAATCCTGATATCAGTAGCACTCTGACAGGTGAACAATGCAGGAGTTCGTGGAGTAATAACAGACGGTGATTCTTTGAGAGCCTGGGGTTATAATCTTGTAAGTTTCTGTGAATCATGGTATTTTAAGTGAAATTCCATTAAGTTAGCGTAGATAAGTTGGTAAGCACTCACACATAGTTTATGAAAAAAGTTAAGGAAAAACTATTAGCATGTAGCAACTTCAACTGTACTTATTATTGATATTGCTTGTAGCTAGCATGATGATGAACAACTATCTTTTGATTGATGCAGGAAGCTCCTCCTGAAAAGGCCAATGAAATAATGAACCAAGCTCCTGAGTTATCAGAAGAGTGCCTGAAAATAAACTATTATGGTGCCAAAACAATGGTAGAAGCTTTTGTTCATTTGCTCCATCTGTCCGATTCACCAAGAATTGTCGATGTTTCCTCCATCCTGGGGAAGTTGAAGGTAAAACATACATATAAATCTATTGATTCATTGTTATCTCATTAAGAAATTTGATCCATTTGATTTTAGTGTTTAGTGTCATTTATCTAAATATTCGGTCTAGTCCAATGGTGCTAAAATCAACTGAGAGTCTGCAATCAAGGTTTCAAATCAACATTCCATCCTTACTTTGTAACAATGCATTTCACTGAACCAAAAAAAAAGAATGAATTTTGATCAAACAAAGGAAGAAGTAATGTATATATACAACTTTGAAATATGAAAATCTTAAGGTTTTATTAACATATGGTTATTTGTTGCAGAATTTATCAAATGAATGGGCTAGAGAGGTACTAGGTGATCCAGAAAATCTGACAGAAGAAACAATTGACAAAGTGTTGAATGGGTATCTGCAAGATTTCAAAGAGGGTTTCGTTAGCAAGTAAAGGCTGGCCTAGTTATGTTTCTGCTTATATTCTGTCGAAAGCATCCATGAATGCATACACAAGGATTCTGGCAAAGAAATATCCGAATATTTGCATCAATTGTGTCTGCCCTGGGTTTGTCAGAACTGATTTGACCTACAATACAGGCGGCTTAAGTGTCGATGACGGTGCTGAAAATGTCGTCAGATTAGCATTGCTGCCAAATGGTGGCCCTTCTGGTCTCTACATTGTTCAGAAGGAGGAGTCACCTTTTTGATGAGCTATGATTTATCCATTCAACAAGTGATATAATGCAATAGTCCTGTAACCCTTATGTTATTTTTATTAACATTGAATTTACATTAATTATTTGCCTTAAGGTAACCCTGTTTTCATTTGTAACATCTGTCAGATCTTTTTCATGTCTGCATCATTTTGTTGCCATTAAAGCAGATCTTAGAAAACCTAAACTTGGAAGTGGAGTATGCACAAGAAATTGTGCATTAGACGACCTGAATTAACCTATAAAATTGCGAACAAAGGTAATTAGTAGTCCAGGCGTCAGACCGTTGCTTGAAAAATTCGGGTTTTCATCGTGTTTCATAGAGGCTTATGGCTTTTTCTAATCCTTCCTCAAACATTAAATTGAACAACTAAGCCACAATACCAAACCAAACTTCGAAATCCGTAAAGAGCATGTTTTCCCAAAAGATTAAATTGCAGAATTTCAAACGTTTCTCTTACACTTCCATGCTAATGTTGAATTCCACATTTGTGCTTATGATTAACAAGTGATAACAGAGCCAATAAATATCCCGACTTCTAGTGATTTTGGTGGTCTAATTTCCTTATATAAGAACAGAATGAAGTCCGCATCTTTACTACCAAAAAATAATCTTTAGTTGAAATTACTACCAAACCATTAATTGTTCTTCTGTGCTCTTTTTGGTTGGACCACCATAATCATTTAGTTATTGTGAGAAAATACGAAATTTAACATGCAACAGCACTTTTTGGTGGTAAGGCCAAGGTGTCTTATAACCAAGAGGTTGCATAAAACTAAGAAAAAATACAAAGAAATAAGAAAAAACAGAAAAACAACTTGAGAAACCTTCAAAGAATAAATTGGACGTTACAACCGAGAGCCTAATCGATAATAAACACTTGAAAGCCTGCTACTTCTCAATTCTGATCATCATCAATGGCTGAAGCAAACAAAAGATGATTCTTTTGCTTGTTGATGCTCCTTCTTTCTCTACTTGCTGAGAATTCAGTGTTGTCTTTTCAGGTATGCAGTAGTGACAGGAGCAAACAAGGGGATTGGTTTGGAAATATGTAAGCAGTTGGCTTCAAATGGGATTGTGGTGGTCTTAACAGCCAGAGATGAGAAGAGAGACCATGAAGCTGTTGAGAAACTCAAACAGTGTGGACTCTCTGATCATCTTGTTTTTCATCAACTTGATGTGGCTGACACTGCCAGTGTTGCTTCTCTTGCTGAATTCATCAAAACCCGGTTTGGGAAGCTTGATATTCTGGTATGGACTCTTCTGAATTAATTTGTTCCTCTTTTGTGGATGAAATTTGCTAGAAGACATCAAATAGGGCTTTTGAGAAAAAAAATATTTTCATTCATATTTTAACAAATTAATACAAGCTATCAAATTTAGTTATGATAATTATATTTTTTTCTGTGTTTTTTCTCGAGTAACTTGTAATGCTGATCTTGGTTAGGGGTGTGAATGAGCTGAGTCACTCCTTGGGCAGTTTGGCATTTGGCTCAAGAAGGGTTTGCATGTTTGGTTCGATACAGAAAAGAACAAAAACTTGAATAACTTTTAAAGCTCAATACATGAACAAGTTAAGTTTAAGCAATCATGGCACGTAAGGTTCTCAAAAGGCTCGATAATAGGCTTGTGAACTAGGCTTGGAACACTAAAGAGGTGCTTTTCTGAGTTTATCTACGAGAATGGCACAGTGGGGTGTTCTTATATTTAACTTACCGCCTGTCATTTTGAGTTTTTTAGTTCTGCAGTACTCTGTTTTCCTCGATTCCAATCCGCTTCACCTAATTTCTGTGCATAATATGATTAGTATCAAGGGAGAAAAAAAGATCATGATACCAGTATTAAAGATTTTATTTGCCGCTTTGATTTTTGTTAAGCTATGTTCATAAACTTGATGCTGATAGAACATAGAACTTTTACAGGTGAACAATGCAGGAGTTAGCGGAGCTATAACTGATGAGGATGCTCTGAGAGCTTGGGGTTTCGATACTGTGAGCTCCCGTAAATTATGATATTAAATGAATTCAAGAAGGACAAGTTTTTTGCTTAATATTCATTCTTGATTGAACTTGACTGCTACTTATTTGCTGATCAGTACTCGTAGAATTTTGAGAAACGAATATGGGCGACTTTTATATTTGCCATCTTGAACTCAGAAAAACTGAAAAAAAAAATGATATGATGTGTCGGCTAGTTCAAATGTTACTACGACGTACTAAAACCTCTCTGATTTAGATTGGAGTTTCAAGGCTGTATGATCAAGACATGTAAGCAACATTAGGTTCACTGTTGGCTGCATTTTTTGGTTGGTACTACTTGTATTTATTGTGATTTGAAAAGATCCTTGTTGTTGATACAGGAAACTGAGCGAGCAAAGGCAAGTGAAATAATGACCCAAACTCCTGAGTTATCAGAAGAGTGTCTGAATATAAACTACTATGGCACTAAAAGATTGATCGAAGCACTTCTTCCTTTACTCCAATTGTCTGATGCACCAACCATTGTTAATGTTTCTTCTGGCTTGGGGAGGTTGCGGGTAAGTCTGCACACGATTTTGTCAAGTATTTCATTAACTGTCATATATATATTTCTTATCGTTTAGTTGAATTTCCGACATTTCTTATGATCCGTTGCAGTACGTAAAAAATGAATGGGCCAAGGAGGTGTTAGAAGATGCAGAATATCTAACAGAAGAGAGAGTGGATGAGGTGTTGAATGAGTATCTAAAAGATTTCAAAGAGGGTTCTATAGATACCAAAAACTGGCCTACTTTTTTTTCTGCTTATACACTCTCAAAAGCAGCAATGAATGCGTACACAAGGATTCTAGCAAAGAAATATCCAACTTTTCGCATCAATTGTGTCTGCCCTGGCTATGTGAAAACAGATATAAACTGCAATACCGACCACTTATCCATCAAAGAAGGTGCTGAGAGTCCGGTGTGGTTAGCGTTGCTGCCAAAAGGTTCTCCTTCTGGTTGCTTCTTTATTCGGAAGGAGAAATCGCCTTTTTGATTAGCTATGAAATGTCAAACATCTGCAGTTTGGAAATTGCTGCTCCTGCTCTTTTCTTTTTCCTGCATGAAAATTGTGAATTATGTGGGTAGAACAATGTGACTCTTGTAATGTTTGTAAAAGACAATGTCTTGTATGCAGTTCACATATAATAAAGTTCTTTCACTGGAAGGTCTTTATGGATGACGGCTGCGGACTACTTTGTCTTAAAAGGTAAGTGGCGGTAACTTTGAACTCGTATGCTGGGTGTTCTTGATGCGAGGGCTTAAATTCGGTCTTCTGATAGACTGAAATTCCCAAACCTGGCTCTGGTCCAACAGCTGTGAGGCTACCGTTGAACTCCTTTGAAAAACGTTTTCTAGCAAAATATGTGCATTCTTGGGTGCATCAGCTTCGATCAGCATCTCCCAGCTAAAAAAGGAGAAAACCTTCTGTCAACTTCAGATGCTGACGTGTACAACTTGTCTCGCTAACAGATTGCCACCTCAGTAACCCTGTGCCCCTTTTTCATCCAAATCAACCCTAGCTTCTCCCTTCATTCTACTCGTATCTCGGAGTAGAACCCCTGAGCATCACCGTAGAAGGCGACTCCTCCTCATCAAAATATGCACTCTCTCAAACTCAAGTCACTCTTCGCTTTCTCACATTCCCACCTCCACTACATTCACACCACACGCTTCCTTTTCTTTTTACTATCTTCTTTCTCTTCAGTCTCCAAAGCCCCAAACCCTCTTCTTCTCGATTATCTCAAAAAGTATTTACAGTTTGTTTGGATAGTTCAAATGGAAGAAAAGAAAGTAAAGGAGAAGTAAATATTTATCTTTATTTGAAAAAAATTATTATATTTTAATAAAAAAATAAATAAAAATAAGTAAAAATATGAATTATTTCTTTATTTTTTATAAAACTCTTATTATTTTAGACTTTAAATTAAAGTGTAAGTCATAAAATAATTAATTTTACATATTTTTTATTAATTATATTTTTTTTTATTTTTAAGTAAGAATAAAATTTATATGTACTTTTTTTTTTTAATTTTTTTCCACCTATTATTATTTTTCCTCGGAGGAAGACCGGGTCCAGTGAGTGCCTAGCCCCCACCGGCCACCAACTAGAACCCCCTTATTAAGTGGTTCTTCCGTCCCCTTCATGTAAAGTGTCCTATCTCACTTACAGGTGAGAGGGAGCATCATTAAACTCTTGAAGACTTGAACAAAGAGAATAGGACACGAGACTGTGAAGAAGACGAGTGAGAAGAATTGAAGAAGCCACAGAAAAAAGAGAAGAACTGAAGAAGAAGGGGGAGGGGGGGAGATAAGTGGTGACTTGTGAGGTGGCGAGAAATGGAGGAGATAAGAGGAGAGAATTTGGGGTGCATTTGATTTGGGTTTGGGATTTATTTGAAGTGAATTTGGGGTGAATTTTAGAGAGTGAGTGAGTGAGTGAGCGAGTGGACAGGAGTTGAGTAGTTTCGAGGAAAAAGGGAGTCGCCGAGTGAAAATTTCTTCGACCACAAAATATCAATTTTAATTAGATTTTTTTCACCCATCTCATTATCATTATTATTGTTATTACATAAGAAATACTTGAAATTAATTCTTTCACTTAATCTTTAAACAAAATATATTAATTTTTTTGTATTCATTGCATATTAAAAATTTAATTAAAATAAAAATAATTAGAACATATTCAATATTTAATTAAAATTTTACATAAAGGAGTAAAGGCAAACATTTGACAAATTTGTGGTGCATGTATGTTGTTCTGGATTTTTAATATTTCATTACATATTTAATTTTTTTACTTTTCATTAATCAATTAAATTAATTCTTAAATTTATTTTTTACTGCAGCGATCACAACCCCATGCATAAAACATGTAATTTATTCATTGTTCATTTAATAAAATTTGAATTTCTTATCATGAAGATGGTTGAGTTAAAATTTCATAAAATTTAAAATTTTTCATTGAATGTATTAGTTTATTAAGTTAGATTTAGTTTATATGTTGTAATAATTAGTGTTGAGAGAAATTTTTCGTCTATAAAATTTATTAAAACGGATGTGTGTAATAAAATAGGAGATAATTTTCTCAAAAATTATATAATATATTATGTCGAGAAAGAAAAAAATTTTAAAATTAAAAAAAAAATTATTTTAAATTATTTTAAATTATAAAAAAATCATAAAAATTTATTATCACTTAAAAATTAATATTTATATTCTTCTTTTTAGTTAAATTTAAATTTGTAAAATTTAAATTTTTATTTAATAATTATAAATATATGTATTTTTTTATTATATATTAGCGTTGTGCTCACGTAAAAAAAAATTTCTGGTTTCGTCCCGAACCCAAGAACACGCCATTGCCAGTCATACTCGTTACTCTAATCTCAAGTCCCTTGAAAAGCCTCAAGAGGCGGTTCAATACTTCCAAAACCTAGGTTTTTCCGAAAACTAGATTCAGTCTTCAGTTTGTACCTGCTCCAAGATCCTCTTATATGATGTCGATAAGATTCTTAAACCCAGGATTGAGTTTTTTCAAGTATGGGTCTTGCTGATTCTCATCTGGGTAAGTTTTTTTCCAAGAATTCTGTAGTTTTGAGATGTAGTTTAGAAAAAAAAATTGATTCCTTCCGTTGAAGTGCTGAAGAAGATTTTGGTGAATGATAAGAATAATGAGTATTTGCTGAATGTTTTGAGTGGGAGCTGTTCTTGGCTTGTTTGCGCAGATGTGGATTCAAAATTGTTGCCTAATATTAGGTTTTTCGAGAGCTGTGGAATTGTTGGGATCAGCTAGCTACGTTGTTGAGGAGGTTACCTAGGCTTTTTACTCGGCAAGAAACTGCTATTAAGGATCTTGTTTCCAAGGTCTGTGATATGGGGTTCGATATGAATTCGAGGATGTTTGTTTATGCTTTGTGTGCTGTCGGTTACTCTAGTGATGAGACACTTAAAGACGAAGGTGCAAACTTTTGAGAGGTTTGGGTTTTCTAAGGATGAATGAGTACATGGTAATGGCTAGAAGGCGCCATATTTGCTTAATAAATCAACAAAGTCGTTAACTATTAGACTTGATTTCTATTTAAACACGCTTAAGTTTAAAAAAGAGGTGTTAATTATGGAAATGGTCACTACATACTAGGAATTTTTTTTGAACAGTGAATATGATCAGTTGTGAATTTGTGATTTGTATTCGAGCTGTGAAAACAAGCTTGAGTTAATGCAATTCATTTACTGTCTTCTTTATCCTACAAGAAATTGAATTTAAAGATAATTTTTCCACCATGTTATGAATAATTTTCATACCACATTTTTAAGAAGTTTTTTTTTACAGTTATGTTATTTGTTATTCACAAACAAATTTCGTTCATGAGAATTTTTTATAAACTTATTGAATTATTTTATTGAATTTTTTGCTTACAAATTTTCTTATAATTTTAATAATAATTTTATTATATTTTATTATATTAAATTGTAGGTCAAATATTTTAAATTTTATTATAATTAATTCTGATACCTAGTACAAGTAAATCAAGCAGATAATTATAATATTAGATTCTGATTTCATATTAAACCAAACAGTTAGAATATAAATAAATTTGATTCTAATTCCTATCATTCTGATTCCCTATATAATTAGTTTTGATTTAAATTTCAATATATTTTTGAACCAAACGACCCTTAAATAATGTGTTAAGCATGTGCAACACTGCTTGCTAATATTCTACTCAAAATATAATATTTTATTTCATTATTTATCTCAAATTTTTAACGCAATTCTAATTTCACTTACAATCTAACTCACTTCTTCAATATTTTACTAATAAATTAACTAATAATTTTAACAAATTTACAATTTCTCAACAAATTTGAAGAATTATTATTCACTCTTAAATATTATTTATCTATTTTATCGATAAAATATTTATTTTTAATATTTTCTACATAATTTTTTTTTAAAAAATTAATACATAAATAAAAATAAAATAATATATTTAACTATCTAAATATGGGAAGTTGGACTTGCTCTTAAAACTCGTGTTAAGGTTTTGTCAAGTACCATAGGGAGAATTGCCTTTCTTTTTTTGCCCTAAACAAAAACCAAATGATATTGCTTTCATAACGAACGAAAATTGAAGTAGTTACCATAATAAAAAGAAAGTTTCGAAGTTCAGTGGTAAGATTGGAAATATGAGAAAAGCTCAGTGACCATTTGTGCCATTCTCACTTATAGTTCCATGAAACCCCTAGAAACGAATATAAAGTCAAATCTCCGATGACCCCTGATCAAGCATCACTGTAAAAGGCGACTCCTCCTTCTCAACAAAACATGCCCTCTCTCCACCTGAGGTCACTCTCTACTTTCCCACCTACCCACCTTCACTACACTCTCACCACCAGACCCTTCCTTTTCTCTCTCCTCTCTTCTTACTCTTCACTCTCTAAACCCCCAAACCCTCTCCTTCTGAATTATCTGACAAAAACATTGGATTTTCCTGCAACCCGAGCCCTTACCATTGCCAGTATTACTCGTTACTCTAATCTCAAGTCCCTTGAAAAGCCTCAAGCGGTGGTTCAATACTTCCAAAACCACCTTGGGTTCTCCGAAAAACAGATTCAGTCTTTGGTTCGTTTGAGCCCGCAGATCCTGTTCCTTGAAGTCGACAAGATTCTTAAACCCAAGATTAAGTTTTTTCAACAACTGGGTCTTGCTGATGCTCATCTGGGTAAGTTTTTTTCCAAAACTTCTTCGATTCTGACTCTTAGTTTAGAAAAAAAATTGATTCCTTCCGTTGAAGTGCTGAAGAAGATTCTGGAGAATGATAAGAATAATAAGGATTTGTTCAGGGTTTTGAGTGGCAACTTTCGGCTTGTTGGTACTGATATGGATTCAAAATTGTTGCCTAATATAAGGCTTTTGGAGAGCTGTGGGATCATTGGGGATCAGCTAGCTATGTTGTTGAGGAGATCTCCTAGGCTTTTTACTTGGAAAGAAGCTGCTCTTAGGAATATTGTTACCAGGGTTTCCGATTTGGGAATTGATATGCATTCGAGGATGTTTGTTCATGCTTTCTGTGCTGTTAGTGGCTCTAGTGATGAGACATTTAAGAGGAAAGTTCAAACTTTTGAGAGATTTGGTTTCTCTAAGGATGAGTACATGTTAATGGCTAGAAAGGCGCCAAATTTGCTTAAAAAATCAACAAAGTCGTCAATTATTGGACTTGATTTCTATTTAAACACAGTTAAGTTTAAAAAAGAGGTGTTACTTTGTAATCCAAAATTTTTGATGTTTAGCATGGAAAACAGAGTGATACCTCGATATAGAGTGCTGGAGATTATCAAGTGCAAGCGGCTATTGAAGAAAGAGCCTAGCTTTTCGAACGTGTTGAACTTGAGAGAGGACGTTTTCTTGGAGAGATTTGTATCGAAGTTGGCAGATCATGAGGAGGAACTATTGAAATCGTATAAAGATCATACCATGGATTTTTCCTCTGAAAAATAAATGTCTACAAGTTATTGTTACATTTAGCTTTGTCTGAATTTCGTCAAGTTACAACCTTGATGTCTCAAACTGGAGAATGAGGGTATTCCTTTTTGTGAAGCCATGTTCTTGGAATGAAGATACTTTTACATATGAACCATTTCATTCTAGTTTGACAAATGTAATCCATTCTATGTGTTATCTATTATGTCACTCAGCCAGCTGGCCAAATGTGGTTTCTATATCTTTCATTTTTAACAACATTCATAATGTTTAAAGAAATTATGTTTTTGTTTTGTCATCTTGCGTGCGTGCCTTGGACCTCTAGTTAAGAATTTGTTTGTTTAGTTCCTGAGGTGAGCATCAATCCGTCGTCCTTTTGTGCGTCCAATATTAAAACTTGTGAATATATTGTTTCGAAAAATATATTATTACTATTACCTTGTGGTAGGTGGAGAAATATCATGCAGAAAGTGGTTTGTGTTGGAGGGAAAACAAAAGAGTAATTTATATGGAGGAAGAGTAGGGTTGTCTTGGATATTACTTTGGTGTTTAAGATTTTGGCTGGAGAGTGAAGAAACAGAATCGTTTTTCCTCTTATTAAGTAAGAACAAAGACAATCAAGACTGTAAAGATAAGATTGAAGGGCTGACTTGGATTATAAAGAGCTATATGGATGCTGATGTGGCAGACTATTGGACGTGTAGGTTCTCCACATCAACATTCTGTTTATTTCATGGCGGAAATCTACTTGCTTGGGCATAGGAGAGGACAAATTGAAATTCAGTGACAAAAAAAAAACAATTTCAGAGACGATCGGAACTAGGTGCACAATATGTGCTATTTTCTCCTTGATAAACTCCTACATTCGTTTATACACATGATAAAAATACCATACTTCATAGTTCATCTACAAGCTAAAATCTGTCTAACGTACAAATGCATTCTGCAAAATCAACACTGCATAATTGTCTTCTGCATTTGGGTTCAAGAGGAACAGCAATAAACATCATTCGCTATCCTTAATCACTTCTTCCCCCATTCCTCTCTGACCAGTTCAGGCTGTCAGATTCTCAAGTATGCAATAGATAGGCAATTGCAGAATGACAGGTAGAAACATCCATAATGATCAAAATTATGCTTTCCTGTAAAGCAAGGCTTTGAAGAATTCGTGCAGAGCAGCAAACTGAATTACAATCTTCCACAAGCCAAGGATAACTAGGTAATTGTTTCTGACATGAATTGGCCCGATCTTTTTACCAGCCTTCCACAATCTGAGGTTTTTATGGCCCTGTAAATGGTCTAATCCTTGAAGGGAAGAAACAAATTCCATGGAACAAACTTGTAAAATAACTCAGAGGAAGAGAATGGTAGTGATGCAAAAATACCTTTCTTTTCACATTCTACTAAGTTATCACGCCCGCTGCGCATGAGTAGCACGTATTATGAATAACTAAGCTTCTTAGTTTATAGTCTCAAAACCAAGGCATCCACCATATATACATCTTCCCTAGATTCTTGTGTGACACTGCTTCAGCAATCAAGCGCCGAGCCTGACCTTCCACAGCCAGAGGCAACGATGGTGCTGCTCCAACACCAACAACGACTCCTTGTAATCTCGCTTGAATGTTACTGATGGCTCGCTGAAAAAAAAAAAGAATCTATCATAATCAGCTGAGAAGAAACTTTTAAGTTTCAATTATCTCAGACTGATAGAGCTAAATTTCACATAACAAAGCTGAGAAGAAACCTGTGCATGTGGATTCTGAACTTCTACTCCACTGGATTTGTGAGATTTTGTCCATTCAACAAGTGGATCGTGAATAAATGTTTCAAGAACACTCATCAATGTCTCTCTGTGAGTCCTCAGTACTGACAAAGTGATCTCACAAACTCGCAAAAATATGCCTTCATATCCAGTTATACCCAAGCCATCAATCATGTTCTGCAGGATCCATCAAAAGTGACAGAAGAAAAAAAACCAAGTTTGAATGACCAAGTGGAAGAAAAATATTTAGGGAACAAAAAAAATCAACAATTTATTTAGTCTGAAAAAATCTGTTTCAATTTTGCATTCAACTTAAATTTTAAACTCATCAGCCATAAGGTTATATAATTTCTTTTGGAGGGGTAATTTGTTTGAGGAAAGGAATTCATGGAGACAACTAGCAACTGTTATGACATGAACGAAATAGCAGAATCAATATATCTGAGGACACAAAGGTGAAGGAAAGAGAGAAAAACGCTTTTGGAAAGTAAAATTTAAATACCTGGGTTAGCCTGAAAGGGACCAGCTCAGGTTTTTCCAACAGCAGACCCTTGTCAAACAGGCAACTAAAATCGACGTGAACACATTCTCCCGTGGTAGAGTCAAACAGAATATTTTCACCATGTCGGTCTCCCAGCCCAACAATGTGTCCAACCATTGACCAAACTGCAGTAGTGTGAGCATAAGCAACTCGAGCCCTAAACCAAGCAGCTGGCTCTGAGAATGTGGTCAAGAACCACTTGTGAAAAACTGGAGGGAACATTGGTAGAATCTTGTTCTTCAGCATCTCATCTTCTGGCTGTTTACCTTGACACT